>JAQHUG010000016.1:0-63671 GCA_028555095.1 Dicrostonyx torquatus | reverse complement strand
AAACAAACAAACAACCCCACCATCACCACCAGCAGCACCAGCAGCAGTAGCACTGGTCTGAGCTCTTTATCTGCATGTTTTTATGTATGAATTCGAGAAAAACGAATTTATGTATTTCTCAAGATAGGATTTTGTGTATCCCACCCAGACTTGCTTCAGGTTAGCTCTTGTAGTTGTGATTGAAGGTTGACCTTGGACTTCTGATTCTCATCTTTCTAATTCCTGAATACAGAGAGACTGTAGACACATACCACCATGATTGGTTTAAGCAGGCCTAGGGGACTGAACCCAAGGCCTCACATATTCTAGGCAAGTGCTCTACCCTCTGAGCTATGCCTTCCCCCTCCCTCACATGTTCAGATTCCATGTTTATAACACCCTTGGCAGATAGGCTCTTGTTTTGGGAGGACAAGCCAAAGGCACAGAATGACTAGCATCTTGCCCACAGTCACACATCTGGTACTGGGCAGGCAGTTTGATTTCAAGGCCCATATTTTTTATTGCTATGCAAATGATACTTCCAATTTCCTTTAGTCTTACAATGGCCGTTCTGCCCATTTCCCTGTAAATGAACAATTTATGCTTAATGCGGCGAGATTGCCTTGTAAAGCAATGACGGAGGATTTCTGGTTTGGGTTCACTCATTGCTGTGGGTTGACGTTGAAAGATGCAGGAAGAGCCATAGGCATCTGAAGGACTCCCATTCAGGTGTGGTCATTTGTGTCGGGTCAGACAGAATTAACAGTACTCTTATACAGAATGAGCCGCTGGAAGTTCGGTCACGTGTGAAAAATCAAGTCTGCCTAATATTGATGATAAGCAGTAAGCTATGCATTTCAGGCAACCTAGATATTGTCTGAAAACAACCAGCTGGGCTTGACTTCAGAAGACAAGTCAACTTGTTTCTTAAAAGTTATTTTTTTAATTTTTAAGAATTATTTTTATTTGCATGTGTCTGGGGGCATATGTCCTTTGAGTGCGAGTGCACATGGAGCCTGAAGAGGGCCTTAAATCCCTAGAAGGGGAGTTGGTGTTGCAAACATTGTGAACCATCCAAGGTGGCTGCTGGGAACCAAACTCCCGTGTTCTGAGGGAGTAGCATGCACTCTTGAGCACTGAGCCATCTCTCCAGCCCTGCAGACCCAACTTTTATTTCAATTTTAACTGTGCCTAGTACCCTGTTCTGTGAGTGGCACCCACACAGTTGAAGGGATGGGGCATTCTGTACCCTGAGCTTCTTTCACTTGTTACAGAAACACGACAAAAGCAGCGTTGGACAGTTTTCACAGACACAGCAGCAGTCTTTGAGATGTTAGGATGTTTGATCAAAGTCACACAACCACGCATGGGTTAGTTGCTAAGACATCTGACACCCAGCCCATGTCTGCTTCGTGAGTGGAGAAAAATGTGTCCTTCCCCTTCCACCCAACACAAGTCCCAGGTGGTTGTTTCAAGGAATAATTTATCCAGCTGAATAACTGCATCTAGCATTCAGGACAGAGCTGAGGGATGTGCCTGGTGCTATCAGAGATGAGCCGGGTCACTCTGACATTCCTGGGCATCTCTGGTCACTTACGGGGCCAGCTTTCAGTGAGTCTGAAAGTCGCAAACAGCTTCTGTGAGTCTCTGAAGGATGCTTGGGAAGAACCAGTTCCAAAGGATAACAACTTAGATGTTTAGGTAAATTTTGATTCGTAATGGGTGATAAATTTATCCTCTTCCTCCAACTCGGCCTTACCTCCTCAAGCCTTTAAAATCTCTCAAGTTTGCACAAGCAGCTGGGGAGCTGGGCTTTAACATAGCCTGGGGGGGCATCTCATGGGCAAAGCCTAGTAGAGGGGGAGAGGGCTCAGTGGGTCAGTGGGGAAGTGCCTGACACATAAACATGAGGTCCGGTTCCCCAGCATGACTTGAACCCCAGCATGGGGGGTGGGAGGCAGAGACAGGTGGATCGCCAGCCAGCTGGTCAGTGAGCTCTAGGTTCAATGAGACTCTGTCCTTTGAAAATGAGGTAGAGATTGGTAGATGAAGACACTGGCATCTGGTCTCCACATGCACGTGCATACACCTACAGGAACACCTGCTTACATGTGCAGATGCACAAGCATGTACATATACCTTGCACACACACACACACACATAATGAAGAATGAGAAAAATACATCAAAGACAGTCACAGATAATATCAATACTAATAGTATTGTTACTACTTTTCTGCTTGGAGGAGGTCATAGAAGTTAGCCCTGTTCTTAAGTCGATAACTCCCAACATCAACAAAAATCCTAAATTGTACCATCTAGAACCTATTTGGCATTTAGTTCACAATAGTGGAACAAATATAATACTAAATATATATGCACATTATATTTAAAATTTAAAATACATCTTTGGTGAACTGTTTCTAAATTGCTATCATTAACAAAACTCATTTAGGAACCATCAAATCAAAACACTTCTATTGTTTGTTGGTTGGTTGGTTGGTTTGGAGGTAGAGCCTCGCCATGTAACCCTGGCTGGCATGGAGCTCAAACACCTTCTCATCTTTGAACACACAGCCTTGCCCTTCAGAATGAGTGTGTCTGCTATATGTGTTCCTTCCACATACCAGCTACCCTTGGAGAGAACTCAGGTCTGCCGATTAGGTAAGCATTTCCCCAGCAATCTGGATACAGTTCAGGCCTCTGCTTTCCTCACCCGCATTGCATGAAGAGGAGCTTTTATTAATTGGTGCTCGGGGCTGAGGGGGAGTTTCTTGGCCTGGGTGGAAGCCAGCCAGCCAGCCAGCTCCCAGGCAGACGCACAGGCTGGCCAGCTGGGCTCTCTTAGACACTGACCTACATTGAACCAAGCTCTCAGAATGTGTGTTAGATCAAATTTGTTCCTTTCTGCTTGCTCAAAGAGAGTTCTGCTCTGCAAATTTCCATGCTATCGCTGCCAGAGACTGATACAAGACAGAAAAGGACCCCTACGTCCTGGAGATTTCTAAACCAGCCCACGGAACTGCTCAGGAGCTCTGGCAGAGGCCACTGTGCCTCTGCATTTTGAACAGACAGTTTCCTCTCTTCCTAAAAGGGGCCCCTGACTATGAACCTGAGTGTATGGAGTCCTCATTAATGGGGCACACATGCTTCCCTGTTTAGATCCTAGGACTGAGTTGGGACATCCTAAGAAAGCCAGGGTGTCTGAGAACTTATAAAAGGGAAGAATGTGTCTCTGAGACTATGGATGGTTGCAAAACATAAAATTGTAGAACAAAACAATAAATCCCACCTGAGTTCTACTTGCTGGATTCTCTCTTTGTGGAGAGGGTTGATCTGTCTTCATGTTTGTTTTAAAGAAGCTACAGGGACACTGGCTACTCTTCCAGAGGACCTGGGTTCAATTCCCAGCACCCACAACTATCTGTAACTCCAGTTCCACAGGATCCAACACCCTCACACATACATGTAGGTCAAACACCAATGCACATAAGATAAAAATAAATAAATCATTAAAGAGGCTACAGAAAGTACTTGTACTTCTCAAGCCCAGTGTAATTGACCTTCTAGGACTGGATTGATCTCCTGGCCTCTTCTCTCTTCCATCTGAAACAAGGCTTTGCATTTAGGTCTCATGAGGTGCAGAGCCTAGGGGAAGAGCCATCGAAAGCCAGGCCAGTGACAATAGGCCATGGTTGACTCTCTCTCCAGGATAAAGGCCCCCACAACCAATATACCCACAGTGTATATCCTGTGTATGGTACCTCTAGAGAAGAGAGGACACTTTCCCCAGTGCTTCCATTCCTTACTCACTCCCAACCCTGTGGGTTACACGAGAGTTCAGCTAATCCTAATGGCTAATTTTCTACAAGAACTTTAGTGTGGTCAAAACAGCGGATGGAAGATTTTATGCTGCTCTCATTATTCGTAGGCGAGGGCAACATGAATGACCGTGTGGAGTCAGTCCAACAACTCAGTACATGACAAAATGTTATCTTGGGTACTGAGAAATTGAAATCTGTAACAAGCAACATGGCCTCAAACTGTAAAGTTAGTTAAAAGCCAAGGAAGGGTGATGAGTTGGTCCATATTTGACTGAAGTGGTACTCTGTTACATTTATGAAGTCTCTGGAGTCACGTGCTGTGTTGGCATTCTAATGCTTGGAGTAGTTTTATAAAGAGCTGGCAACTGAGGCAATGACAAAACCATGTGGTATCTGGTCCAGAGCTGGAATTTTCTATATATGTATGTGTGTGCACATGTGTGAGCCTGGGCAGGTGTGTGGAGACCAGAGGCCAATATTCAGATGCCTTTTTAAAATCTCTTCCCCCAGCTTACAGCTTTGAGACAGGGTTTTTCATTGAACCTGGAGCTCATATTCAGCTGGCTTAGTTAGCTAGACCACAACACCCTAGGTCTACCTCGCCAGTGCTAGAGTTACAGCCATGACACCACATTTTTACATGGGACATGGAGATCTGAACTTGGGTCCTTAAAGTTATGCAGCAAGCACTTGACCTACTGAGCTACTGCCCTAGCTCTGAATTTTCTTTCAGTTGTATCTTTTCCCAATACCACACCCTCAAGATGTCTCTGAGTACAGGGGGAGAATATGCCTCCTCATGAACCCACCCTAGGGCAAGAGTTTGCTTCTCTGGATGGATGTTGGCCAGAAAACAAACAAACAAACAAACAAGCAAGCAAGCAAGCAAGCAAGCAAAACCACACTTCTGCTTCTGATCTCTTTGGCTTCCTAGCACTGGAAAATTCAGTGGTTCCTTTAATTTCCTTTTTTTTTCCTTCTTCAATAAAGGAAAAAAAGAAGAAAACTTCCCCTGAAGAACCCAGGAACTCATATTCAGAAAAGACTGTGCTTTCGTTTTCACACAACAGTCTTGCATGCGACACTGGGAGTTGGAATGACATCATGTGTACCGCTAAACGCACGCTCCAGAAAGACGTTCTTCATTAAAAGCTGAACTCTTTCCATGTGTCTGGGGGAAAAAGCTAAATATGCTGAGCAGGGAGGGAGGCATGGTTTAATGACTAAAAAATGTCATTTATAATGATCTGCCTCAGTAACCCTCCATAGTTCCCTGAAAGGAGTACGCCAGTCACCTGAAAGCTTACTGAATTGATCAGCACTTCCCAAGGCCAGAAAACAGCTATGACCAAGTAAATTTCTCCACATTCAGTGACGGGGAGCTGAGTCAACACAGAAAGTGGATAAAATACCACCAAAGCTCTTTCTTTTTTCCCAGAACCCTGGGTGTTTCCAAAACTAAAGAATCACATTTCAACCCCCTGTAGGACGAAGCCCTGTTTTACCCTAACATCCAAATCTGGGCCAGTTATTGGAAGAGCCTGTGGAATTTGTGCTCGTTCTGTTGGGTGTGACAGTGGTGCTGTGGCTCTGCAGGATCATGTCAGGCTTTGGAGATGGCTCCACAGATAAAGCCCTTGTCTTGCAAGCCTGAGGACCTGAGATCTGTCCCTAGAACTCATCTGAAAAAAAAAAATCAGTGTGGTGGCCTGTACTTAGAATCTCAGCACTAGAGAGACAGAAACACACAGACTCTGGGGCTTGTTGGCCAGTCAGTCTGGCTCCAAGCTAGAGAGAGACCCAGTCTCAGCAAACAAGATGGCTCATACACATGTGGCCACCCCATCCCACCCCTGACCTCTGTCTCTGCTTTGGGTGAACGCTATGTGCAACATACATTTTTTTTCCTAAACCACTGAGCAGTGACACACATCATGGCCCTTTGCCCCCAGATCCTTGGTTGGCATTTCCTTGGAGCAGATATATTACTAACCACATCACAGTGTCACCTGGAAACATCCCTTTAACCATCCACTCTATTCTGAGTGTCACATAGCAGACTCAGAGCAACTTTAAAGATTTCTTTGTTTTTTTCTTGTGTGTGTGTATATGTGTGTGTATGTGCACCATGTGCATGCAGAGACTTCTGGGAACTGGAGTTACAGGCAGTTTGTGAGCTGCCCAACTCCTGGGAGTTGACCTCTAGTCCTTAGCAAGAGCAGTTCCCTTGCCCCTTTCAGCAGTGTCCCTTGGAGCCCTGCTTTCTGATTTATCTTAAACACTTTAGCTACAACTCACCTGCCCTATGAGTCACATGGGATACAAACACCTGAGTGCTTTTCAGGATATCTGTTTGCAGACCCGTGTGTCTATCACCCCACGGCACGATCTGAGCATGTGTCCCTCTCCCTGCTTCACTCTATACCTGTCACCCTTCACCCCTTGAGCCTTTTGCACTGATTTTTCTCCCTGAAAATAGCAGTTTGTTTGTTTGTTTAAAATATGCTCCTTTTCTTGAAACTAAAATAATTTGATGTTGCCTGGCATTCCTTGTGCCTCCCCTGGGGTTGTGAGTTCTCACCTTAAATAACTTCCTAAATGGCATCCCACCTGGAGGAGACTATATGTCTCCCAGTTCCTCACTGATGGAACGGTGGTCCCTTCCACAAGGCAGGGGGCTGAGTCCCCTCTGTATTGTGGTGTCAATTGGTACTAGTCCAGAGGATCGAGACTGTTTGCTACTTGGGAAGAGAGACATAGCTATTACCTAGGTGCTGCTGCCTGGTTGCTATGTGGCTCATGCCCGGCAGATACACTCTTCCAGAGCTGACCTCGGAGGGGCCTGGTAATTCTTCCCATCTCTGCGACTGCTACCTGCCCACAGTAACCAGAAAGCCTGACTGGCGACTGCCCATGATGCTGTGGGCTGGAGGACCATACTTAACAGAAGGAAAAAGACCATCCTAAGTGATCCGAGGGCATTTTGTAACTTTGTGAAAGCGCCTAGTCCCTCCATTTGAGTGGTAGGGCAGTGACTTCCTAGGGGAACCCAAGTTCTCTACATTGCTTGTTCCTCTGCCTAGGGCCTTTGACTTCCTCCCTAAAATCTCCACAGCAAAATGCAGAGGCCATAGAGGGAAACAGGTGGTAGGGAAGGCAGCTGCCGAGGGAGGGCTGTGAATGAGAATGACAGGAGCCCAGTGGAATCTTTTTCTTTAGGCTAAAGCAGACCTGGGTCTCACCACTCCCTGCCTCTGAGCAGGAGAAGTGAGGCTGACCCTGAGGCTCCTTAAAGAACTCTTGCTCAGAAGTGTGGGGACCAAGGAGGAAGGAGGCCCAGGCAAGGAGATACTAGACCACCTCAGGGGCGTAGTCCTGCAAGAATGGAACAAAACAATAGCCTCACAGTGATCCCCAGCCAAGGCAAACAGAAGAGCGCACACAGGAGGAGGTGGACTCCCAGTGGAGAGGAGGGCTTTATTAGAGAGGCTGACAGCACTCAGAAGCCCTAGGGCCACACAGCCAGGTGCAGAGCGCTTTGCTTCCCCTAATCTGGGGCCTGTCTTCTCCCAGGGCAACTCCACAAAATATTATTATTATTTAGCCGCAACAACAATAATGACTCACAAAACAAAAAAACCAAAACAGGCCAAGTATTGGAACGCCGAGAAGAGATTTCGAAGGGGTTTTATTTTAAACATATGTTTTCTGAGAGAGCACAGAGGGCTGCCAGAAGTGCAGCACGGAGTGTGTTTTCCTCTCTGTGTGTAGGGTTTGCTTTGGAAACTGTCTACAAGTGCCCCCCAACATTTCTCTTGTCCAAATACTTGAGGGTGGGACACGGAGTTCTGAGTGTAACCTCGTTATCTCATTGAAACGGAGTGAGAGTGAGATGGGATTCTCATGTGATGTGATCGGAGGGTTGTGGGGGTGCACTGGAGGGGTCACTGTGTGATTAGATGTAACCACACAGAAAAACACCACATCCCATGGTGTTTTGCAGCCTAGCTACCAGCCACCCTACTCTAGAGGCTATTGGTGGAGGGGAAGGGAGTCCCTCTACACTTCCCTTCTGGAATTCCATGGGGCCACGGCTCATGCAATGGGGCCTGACTTGTACAGAAACCCAAGAGGTGGACAAGACAGTCTCTCCCTGTGTCTGCAAGGTTGGCAGACAAAACTGTGACATAAAAACTGGCACTTTTTGTGCGAGCCCTCAGCAACTTGGCATCATTAGATGTCCGTCCCATCCCCTATAACCATGGATGGCTTCCGCAATGGGTTAGGTCATCGTGGTCCCAGGTCTGGGGTCAAAGAATTGAGAGGCTCAGAAAAAAATAGACCTTGTATTGAGTTAGTTCAGTTAAGACCTCAAGCACACACAGCTGCAGATTACTTCAAAATAAAGAACACCAACTGGGGGCCGGAGGAGACTTGCTATAATCATGGAGACCTGAGTCCAGCACCCAGGTAAAAGCCCAGCGTGGTGGCCTGTGTCTGTAACCTCAATGTGAGGGAATGAAGGCGGATCCTAGGGTTTTGTAGTCAGCCAGCTAAAACAGGGAACAGGTCCTGTAAGAGATCTTGTCTCTGAAAATAGAGTGTGACAGAGGTTGAACCTTGGCCTCCATCGGTACATGTGCATGCGTGTACATATACATACTTACATATACATCCCCCACTCAAAAAATTTAACAAAACCAGCTGGATATAGCAGTATAGCTACTTGGAAATCTCTGACAGGAATATCAAGAGTTTATGGCCAGCACCCCTTGATTATAGAGTAAATTCAAGGCCAGCCTGGGCAACCTAGGAAAAGCATGTCTAAAATTTAAAAATCAAGTGTTAAAGCTTAAGGTGGTAGCCAAGCATGCTAGGAGTCCCAGGTTAAACCCCCGAGTTCAACAAGAAAAAAGAAAAGAAAGAAAAGAGGAAAAAAAAGGGAAGACTCTAACTGCAGAAGCATCTTTAATTCCCGTGCAGGCCAGGTCCTCCCCAGTCCTCTTGGCCTTTGCCTCCAGTGAGAGAGGTAAATGGTGATCTCTGCCCAAAACTATGAGTCAAACTTCTGGCTCTGTTATACTTCAGGGTGGGATTAATTATCACCAGGCCTCTTAGGGAATTCATTTAAATGATATAAAATAGAGTTTACTGTCATTTTAAATAAAGACACCAGATGAAATTTAAGACATATGAAGAGTAGAGAGAATACCAAACCAGAAACGGCAGGATGCTGTGATTCCAGAGGGTTCTGAGTCATCCAGGAGGTTCTGCCATCAGAATGTCCCGTTAGCTGAGTTAAGGACATTCTGTGTTATGTGTCCCACAGAGCGACGAGAGTCTTTTGGTTTAGTCATAAAGGAAACATGAGTTAAACTATGATGATCTTCTCCTGGTCTAAAAATAATGACCTTAAAACAGTAAATGAGTATAAAAACTAAATTCACAAGGGCTTTAAAGAAAATCTCCTACTGTCCCCAACAGGATAGAGACTCTCAGTGTTAAAGGGTTGGGTGTCATTTCAATAGCTTTTGAAGGGACTTCCTGCTGTCAAGGTTTACTGCCAGCCCTGGGAGAAGAGTCAGAGAAAGAGAATCCTTAAGGTGCCTCCTGCTCTTGCAGAAAAAGGGTCCCTTCATTAAACAAAGTGACATCCCATGTGCAGAGACCCACAGTAGAGTTGTTTAAAAATGTATACCATTTAAAAAAAGCACACACACACACACACACACACACACACGCATCTTTCAGAACAGAGGTCAATGAAGTACATCTGTCTTTCTGTATAGATGAAGAATTCTGCTTTACAGAAAGGGTCTCTCACTGAACCCTGAACCTGGAGTTAGACTGGAATCAAAGTTCCAGCCATTTTCTGTCTCCACACTACAGGTGCAGGTGTGGCTATGTCCACCTTTGCCTGTGAACACAGCAAGCACTGTTGCCCACCCCGCCTCCCTGGTACCCTCTTTGTTTATGCCTGCTAAGGAGACTGGGCATGTTAAAGTGCAGAGAGAGGGAGAGGCCGGCCTTTGTCGTGCTGCACTTGACATTCACTCGCGGCTGTATGCTGCGAGGTGCATTGTGCATGGAAGCCCCTGAGAGTGTTTATCGAAGGAAAGGCTGGGTTGTGAGCCTAGACTAGGGAGCACAGAGATTTACTTTACGTAGGAGGTAAGTAGAAGGCAACATCAGGTTGTAAACACAAAAAGAAGTAAGTACAGGGGTCAGAGCATAGGAGAAGGCATACCGGTGGTAGGTACAACAGTGAGAATAATAATTAAGGGGCAAGGACAGTGGCCACCATTTGCTGAGCCTCTGATGCATGTAATGAAGGGTCTTTGTCTTTTAGAAGCATGGTCTCATTTAACACCTAAAGTGCTCCCTCCTCCGGGCCATGGTTCTGACCATGACAGAGGTCAGATGAAGGCATGACTGAGGTGGGCAGATTATATTGTTTCAGATCACACAGCTAAAACCTAAAAAGATGCAGGAGTGCACTGGGACTAACCAAGACCCCTCCAGAACCGACTGCAGACTACAGACTGCACTCGGGATAGAGTTTTCCACTCCTTTGAACTAGTTGTTTAGAATACAAGAGTCAACAACCGATTTTTGCTGCTGTTGTTTAAGAATGTGGGAAAGGAGCCCAGGGAAGAGCTGAGAGCCACTCAGCAAATAAGCAAACAACAAAAGACAGTAATAAAATTAGGAGTGAGTCCATGTTTGATTGCACTACACAAAGAGGGAGAATCCAGCAGCTACCAAAGTCTTTCACAGCCATGGCCTTAGCAAAAAAAAGGAAGCCAAGTCTGTGCTTGGGTGGGGCTCTCTGGAGTCAAGAGAGCAACATACCACTCAGTTCGGTGGCGTCTTAATTCAGCCTCTCTACGTAGGAAGCTCTGCTTCGTGTGTTTGTTGTACTTAATTCATTAACCTCCCTCTGAACAACTGTTCAGACTCTCATTTAATTGATAATAAAGAAAATCTTGATAAGGACTGAGCAAACATTTGTGCTTTATTTTTGACTGTTATTGACACAAAAATGGCAGTGTTACTTCTTCCTGGCTATATCAGATAAAGTCATTTCAAAGAGAACACTAGGGCCAGGTGGGGGGTACACACCTGTGATCCCAGCACAAGGGAGGCAGAAGCAGAGGGAGCACGGCAAATTCAATGCCAGCCTGATCTTTAGAGTGAGACCCTGCTTCAAAAACACCATCCAGTTTTTTTCTACAGGAATGTTTTATTGTGTAGAGAATAAATATGCTCTCAAAGCATCAAGGGAAATATATTTATCAGAAGAACTTGGTTTATGATATAGTTCTGTTACTAATCTATATTTATTTGTGTATGTTTTTTGTTCTGTGAGTTTTTTGGAGGGTTTTTGGCTTGTTTGTTTGCCTGCTTATATGTCTGTGCACATGTGTATGCGGTGCCCACAGAGGCCACAAGAGGGCTTTGGACCCAGAATTGGATCCAATAAACTGAGTTGTAGGTGATTGTGAGCTGTCATGTAGGTGCTGGGAACCAAACCAGCAGGTGCAGATCCCCTGCCAGAGTAGCAAGTACTCTGAACTGCTGAGCCATCTCTCCATCCCCTTAATTCACATTTTTATAAAGTTACAGAATTTTACACCTAAATTCAAATCAGCCACACATGCTGGGAAAAGAAAAAAGCTACCTGTATTTCCCTTTGGTTTCTCTCAGGCCTCATGAGAGGTTAGAATATAATGATTACTATTGAGAAGCATCTTTGAGAATGCTCTGTAACCAGCAACTGAGACATGTGGTTTTCCAGAGTCTCTTTCCTACAAGGATGAATATATAAAAACAGTGCATTTCTCAGTGTGCTTGTGGAAACAAACACATCTACTGTGATACTGAAAGGCAGAGAAAACAACAACAGGCTGTACAAAGTAGGAAAACAAACTCATCAACAGAGGAAGCTCTCGAAGATGGAGGCCCATGATACACAAGAGAACTCATTTCCATTGCATATTGCAAAATGTGTCAGGAAGCTGTCACCGTCTGCTTGAGCAGTCCTGATCAGTGTAACTGTGCCATTTATCTCTCGCACATGAGTGGCCTGTGGGGAGACTCATCCAGCATTCCTGCCAAAGCTGTGTGGCTAAGGAAGCAGAGTCCTACCGTCCCCTTTTTTTGATGTCTCTTTACTTTGGCACCCAGAGTGCTCATCTTTCCATTCTCATTGCTTCCTCATCTTTGTGAACAAGCCATTCCACAAATACATCTAATTCGTAGCGCTTTCCTTACACACTGCACTCAAAATGAGTAGGCCTAGTGGGTTAGCGTCAAATGAATTTCTAATTGACCAACTTTAAAAGCAAAAAGAAAAATGGCAATTCTAGAGAAAGAGTTGGAGCAAGTTAAAATCTTTTGGCTTTGCATAGGGACATGGGAAGAAAATTGTGTTGAAAGATGTTACAGAGTCCAGGACATTTCTTCTGTGTGTTGACTACATTCAGCATCGTGCAGGGGATGAGTCAGCTTGGTCATGAGAACAGTAAACACAGAGTGCTTCTACATGCCACACTGGCTCCTGAGAGATGAATTAGAGCATGGTCCATGTCACCAGCGTTCTCCAGTTTTGTAGGGAAACCCACCAGAAAGCAAATGCAAGTAAAGCATCCTAGGTCGCGGACAGCGGTTGATGCATGGAAGGCCAGGCCCGGTAGAGGAAGCATGGCGTGCAACTAGACAGGTAGACTGGACTTCATAAATGTGATGATGGTGTGTAAGCATCTGTGGGGATTTGACCAAAAGATGTCCCCCACAGTTTCAGGCCTTTGAACACTTGGTTCCCAGTTGGTGGCACTGTTCGAGGAAGGTTAGAGGGTGTGGCCCTGCTGGAGTAAATATGTCATTGGGATGGGCTTAGAGAACATATAGTCTTGCCCTACTTCCTGTTCATTCTCTTTGTTTCCTGTTCCTTCCTGTTGCTGGCTGCCATGCTGCCCCACCAGATAGACTCTTATCCTTCTGGAACTTTAAATCAAAAAGACTCTTTTGGATGTGATGTTTCATCACCTCACAGGGACAGACAAGGAACCAATCCAGTATTTCTCCTACATCTTCTTGTTTGCCTTTCCGACTGAGGAAGGAAGTTCTGCTGAGAGCTGGAGAACTCCAGTTCCAGGGATGTGATGCCTTTTTCTGACGTTCACAGGCACCTTCCCTCATGTACAGAAACATACATGCATGCATATAATAGAAGATAATGCAAATAAATCTCTCAAAGAAAAGTTCTGCTTTGATTTTTTTTGAAATGTGTACAAAAGTTATTCTTCAAAGAGAAGTATTCATTAGGTCTCAAGGTCTATGCAGCATACATCTAAATCATACTGATACAATACAGATGATATGATCAGAAATAGCACATAGTCTGGGATGGCTGCCTTGGCTTTGGCGGTCCTTTAAACAATTTTCAAATACCTTCCACAATCCCCAAGCACCGCCATAACTGCTATATGAAGACTGATGCTTAGAAAGATGAATAATGCTTTAAGATCATCCTTCTCACAAGTGACTGGGGTGAAGTTTAAACCTGACCCCCATGGCTGCGGGGCTTAAGGTCTATGCTACATAAGTTATAGCTAGAAAAATCTTTCCAAATGTTTTCATCATGTCATATACCAGAGAGCCAGGCAGGCCCTGCAATTCAGCAAGGGCATAGATCTGCAGCTGAATCAGGAACTAGTTTCTGTGTTACTAGGCTCTTGGGTCTATAAATCCACTGCCTTAGTCTCCCTACATTACAAAGAATGTATGTGTGTGTGTGTGTGCAAGTGTGTGTGTGTGTGCATGCATGTATGCCTACACTGCAATTAATACAATGTCATGAGACAAAAGCTGGATGAGGAGAATTTGACTATAAGTTAGCAGATGGCACTTTTACTGGGGAGGGAGAGGACCTGGGCTATAGTTTGCTTCCACCCTCTTTCTGGAGACAAATTTTATTCAAACCTGGGTTGAAGAAAATGAGGTCTTAAAGATCCCCCAAGGTGTCTCAGGAGTTTTGTGGTGCTATGATGCCATCCACTGAACCTGACAGTCTTGTGCTCCTAGTTCATTTCCGTGTGCCTCTAAGGACACTTGTACGAGTTAAAAAATAGCAATAGTCTGATGGCTGAAAGGAGGGGCCCAAGTGTGAGCACATCCTTCCCAGGAGCCACAGCTTTAGTATAAGAGAACAGGGACGATGGTTTAGTAGTGACAGGTATAGGTATGTGTGTATGCACATGTGTGTACAGGTGTCTCTGTGTACATGTGGGCGCATGTGCGTGTGTCTGTTGTATATGTTATGTGTGAGTGTGTTTACATGTATGAGTGGCATTGAACATCAACCTCCACCCTCATGAGAGAGCAAACATAAAGCACTGAAGTATTGAAGAGTAAAACATGGGAGATCCAAATGCAAAAACACAAGCTTTAATAATATAACATGTGAACATCTCCCCTCCCCAAATAAAAAGACAGATTCCAGGGTCTGTGCAGTACTTGTTCCCAAAGGATTTAAGACCAAAAACCAAGCTAGCTTATTTTCTTGATATAGATATTTATGAAGTTTACATGTGATGTTACTGATTCATCTCCCTACTCAATTATACAGCCTTATCATGCACAGAGAAATTTCTTAAAAAGCAGACTAATGAAGAGTGAGTTCATTACTTTTCTGTGTTTCAGTTTCCCATGTGGCTTTGTATTTCTGCAGTGTGGGTCATCATTGCTGCAATTAGACTAAATGCTCTTGAATTATTCAACGATGCACCCAAACCATTCTGGAAATGGGAAGAAGTAAGAGTTTAGTAATATAAGGATGATTAAAAGTAGATACAAAATGCACACTACACTGCATTGGAAATCTTGACCACAGCTCTTAATTCCTCAAAATAATTCCAGCAGAGACCCTGACATATAACAGGGCACCCACATCCTACTCAACCCGATGTAGTTATTGATGTATCATAGGTAAGTATAGTAGTATTTGGAAAAATTTCCACTCACCCACTCTTCTCAGCACCCATCCACTCTCGTCCATTCTACAGTCTACTTATTTATGTTTCTGGCCACCCAATCACCTGCTTACCCATTCACCTATGCACACAAGCATCCATATATCTACCAACCACCCACCTACCTAAGCCTTTTCCCTAGTTCTCCAGTCAGCCATCTGGATAGCTATATAGCTGCTCCTTCCAGGAAACATTAATTATGTGTATGCTAAATATCAAGTACTCACGTGGTAAAAGGCAAATGGGGCCAGTGAAGTAGAATAGCTAGTGAAGACACTCAGTCTACAAACCCAAGTTCAAACCCTGAAACCCAGTAAAGATGGAAGGAGAGAATTGACTCCAGCAAGCGGTCCTCTGACCTCCACGTTTGTGGACCGTGCTTTCCTCTCTGACATCATGTGCATGAACATACAGACCAGTCAAAAGAAGCTTTAAAAATGTGTGAATCTTTGACAACAATGAACACAAATGAGACAAACAAATCAAAGAAAAACAGACTTAAAAGGAAGAGCCATGAAGGAGACAGATGGTGGGTTTTCATCCCCATTTTTATTTGACTGAAATTGGACTTGCCTAATTGGCATTACATTGCTCCACAGACTGTGAGCCAGTGTTGGGCAATCAGAACAGGCCTCCAACTGCAGCTCCTCTGGGCTAATGAGTGGATATAGAAGCCTCTCCTGACTTAGAAGCAGCTGGAGCTCCCATGGAATGGGGGATTCAGCCATTTCTCTTGCTTTTAATTGCATGGCATGGTCAGTGCCTTTCAGTCTGTTCTACTCAACACCTTTCTCTCTCAGATGGTGGCAGAGTATATGTTGTCCTTTAGAAGTCATTTAGGGGGTTCAAAAGATGGCTTGGCAGTTGAGATCACTTGCTGCTTTAGCAGGGGATCGAAGTTTAGCTACCAGCACCCATGCCAAGTGGCCCACAACTGGCTAAACTCAAACTCCAGGGAGATCTAAGGCCTCTGGCCTCGATGGTCACCTGAACTCACACCCATATTCCCACACAAATACATGCATACACACATAAAAAAGTACAACTTTAAATGAAGTTATTTAAAGTACAGGATTAGAAGTTCTACTAAAAATTTAAAAGAATGTCTCAAGGTGCTGGAAATACAACCTGGTCTATGTAGTGGCAACTAGGGGAATGGTATACACAGAAGTGGTGGTCTGGGGATGCACATGGCAACTGGAAAGTTCCTTATCACCAGGAATGTTTCTATTTAAAAACCAAAGGCATGGGTAGGAAGTGCAAGGTTGGGGCATAAGTCTGACACTGAGGATCTGTGATAGCAAGGAACACTCACGTATCTTCAGTGTTGATGACATAACAGACAAGCAATAAAAACGTCCACAAGAAGAAAAACACATTCTGATAGAGGAAGGATTTTCTTCACATAGGACCTCAATTTATTCAACAGCATTCCCTATGAATGTACCAAACACATTCATTTACCTAACAACAATTTATTGAATTCTTGATCTTTTGAGGCACCTTTGCATAGGTAGGAAGAATATGAAAGGAATAAAAGGAGCAGATTCTGCTTTGGGGAAGTTTGAAATGTCACTGGAACTGGAGACTTAATACACAATAGGGAAACTAAGCAAGACCAAGCAAGGCCAGTGCTAACTATGGCAGGGTAGGAACAAATGACTCTAAGGTCAGTGGAGGTGAGCTCAAGGGTGGTTATGTATGCCCTCTGTAGGGGTGTGGTAGTTTGTCATTAGCCCCATAGGGACTTGGACTATTAGGCGGTATGACCTTGTTGGAGTGAGTATGACCTTCTTAGAGGAAGTGTGTAACTGTGGGGGTGGGCTTTGAGGTTTCCTATGCTCAGGATACTGTCCAGTGTCTCAGTTGACTTCCTGTTGCCTGCAAGATGTAGGACTCTCAGCTAATACTCCAGCACCTGCACGCCACCATGTTCCCCATCATGATGATACTGGACTGTCCCTCAGAAACCATAAGTGATCCCTCTTAATTAAATGTTTGACTTCTGAGGTGCCAGGGTAATAGTGTCTTTTAACACCAATAGAAACCATAACTAAGACATTGGGTGACTCCAAATTTGATATCTCAGGGTATCATAGATGGACAGAATCTTAGGAAGGGACAGCCTACCAGAAAATGGTTCCACCGTCCAAGTCTTGTCACATGTGGTGTTTAATCAATGCTTCCTACCTTCAAACACCTCAGTCTTGAGATGGCTTGGCATAGCCAGGCACGCTTTACCTTCTGCCTTGCCATCTGCATGCTCACTTGACCAAAGGGAAGCAGAGTTACAACAACGGGGATGTGTAGAGCGATCAGAAAAGCCTGAGTCTTCTTAAGACAGCTGTAGTAAGTCAGGCTTATCCCTTCCAATTAAATAGGTCCCATGCTTCTACTTTCAAATGTCTATTTCTCTCGGCTCACTCAAACGTTTCTTGGATGTCTCCCGTGTTCCCACACATTATCCTAAGTGCTCAGAGTCTGATGGAGATAGAGGAAGGTGGGGTTCTTCTCCCTCCCTCCCCCAGCATAGTGGCAGGCATCCCACAACAGCTTTTTCCCAGAGCCATACAACAAGCCCTCAGCATAAGTCATGAATGGATGGACTGCTGGAAAAATGAACACATGAGAGAATGTTTTGAAATCCAAACACAAGGATGTTATGGCAATTTCCATGTAACTGTAGAAGAATCTATTACTGAGCTCTGTGACTAACACTCAAAAACTTGGCACCACAAGGTTTCCTAAATCCACACTTAATAAATGATTGTATATTTGATATTCTTTCTTTACCTCATTACTGTCCTTATATTTTGCTTGGTTTTCTTCAAAAAGAGCATGAAATTTCAATTAGCATCAAGACTCAGGAGCCAAGGAATCTGGACCTATTCCTAGCGGCTCTATACCAGAAACAGGGCCTTGTCATGGAAGGTGCACACCTCAGCTCCTTGTGAGATCCATCCCAGCTTCTATTCACTCTTGGGTCTTTCCAGCTTTATTCTGAAGCACATTGGAATTGAATGACCAGGACAAAACTGAAATTGCAAAACTGTACCGTGATGGCCTTAGACTCGGTCTTCTGGAATGGGGAGATGGTTGAGGTGTTAAATTACTGGCTATACAAACTCAAAAATCTGAGCTTGACTCTCCCTACCCCCAGAACCCACCCATGTAAAAAGCCAGACATGGCAGCATAAGCCTGTAATCCCAGGATAGAGATGAATGGATCCCCAGAGCTTTCTGGCCAATGAGTCTAGTCTGATAAATAAACCTCAGACCAGTCAGAGACTCTGGCTCAAAAAAACAAACTGGAAAGTATCCGAGTGATGACACCAGAAGCTGATGCCTGGCCTCCATCAGCTGGTATGTACACATATCGGTGCATACACAACTCCTACCCGACTTTGATGTTCTTACACTGGAAACCTCCAAATGAACACACTGCCATAGGTGTGAGTCTCCTGAATACTACACAAAAGTTGCCTCATATTTTTAAAATGGTGCAAAGCTTATTAAGCTGGCTCAGGTTTCACACTTGAACACTTGTTATTAGGTTGGCTGGCTAACTTTCATTTATTTAGATTTAAGTGTCCCAGTGGTTTACTGGGGGAAGTTCTGGATCACATTTCACAAATCACAAATGACACTTTCTAGAGAGGAGGTAGGGGTTTCAGAATGAGAGATCTGTCTCCTCGTACATGGTTTCATTGAAAGCTTTGTGCTTGGGTCTCTGCAAAGGTCCATGGCCATTTGTGGACCTCCGCTTCTCAGGGCTGCCTCTTGTTTCCAAGCCTCATCTATTGACAATATGCAGGGCAAACAGGGCCACCACAAAGGTGGAAAGTAACGTCACCTGGGGAGGACAGAGTTCAAGGCTCTCTCTATCCCCTTTGCATCTGCAGCCACATGAGAATAAAAAAGTTAAACTTTGACAAATAACATCCTCCTATTTGGGGAGAGTTGGGCATCAACCTGGTATATGAGTTCTTTCTGTTTGTGTGTTGCTTTCATTGGTAAATGAATAAAGAAACTGCCCTGGCCAGTGATAGGGCAGAACTTAGGCAAGGAAGACAGAATGGAATGCTGGGAGGAAGAAAGGTGGAGGAGGAGAGAGACACCATGGAGGCGCCAGAATCAGACATGCCAAATCTTTCCTGGTAAGCCACTGTCATGTGGCAATACATAGATTAATAGAAATGGGTAAAATCAAGATGTGAGAGTTAGCCAATAAGATGTTAGAGCTAATAGGTAAAGCAGTGATGTAATGAACACAGTTTCTGCGTGGTTATTTTGGGGCTAAGCTAGCCGGGCAACAGGGATGAACAAACAGGCCCACTCCTTACAACATCAACCCACAAGGAAGCCTTCTGAAGGACTGAGACAAATGCCAGAGTCAGGGCTACCCTGATTTCCTACTACATTAAATGCACTCATATAATGAAAGCATGGGCTGGACCCTACCCCCACCCCGTCTGTGTATGTATACAATGCATGTGTAGGCCAGGGGTCCATTTCCAGTGTCATTCCTCAGGTATCCTCCACCTTATTTTTCTGGGGATTCGTCCCTCATTGGCTTAGAATTTGCCAAGCAGACTGGGCTGACTGGTCAGTGGGCCCCAGAGATTCCCCTGTCTCCTCCTCACAGCACTGAAATTACAAGCATGTTCTACTCCATCTGACTTATTTAACTTTTATGTGTGTGGGTGTTCTGTCTGCATGTGTGTCTGTATACCATGTGTGTGCAATGCATGTGGAAGCAGGAAAAGGGTGTTAGATTCCCTGGGACTGGAATTATAGATGGTTGTGAGCTGCCATGTGGGCAATGGGATTTTTACCCAGGTCCTCTGGAAGAGTAGCCAGTGTTTTCAACCACCAAGCCATTTCTCCTGCCACCAAACCTTTTTTTTTTTTTTTTTTTTTTTTTAAATATGAGTTCTGGGGAGCAGACTCATGTTGTTGAGATAAGCCTTACTGGTAGAGCTCTCTTCCAGACCTGGATCCCCACATAATTTTTCTTTCTGGGCCTTATCTCTTTCCTGGACTGTCTCACTAAAGGGTCACAATTTTGTAAAACGAAACCCAGTCCCCGCATACACTTATGGGTAAGGATTGCTGTTGGGATGTTGCTTTTCTCTCCTCTAGGTCATAAAACAGTCTTTGGTTCTATAAAGATAGACATTGCTATCGATCAAGTTTCCCTAATCTTAAGATCAAATCAGTCCAAAAAATCTGAATTCTCAAGTTACTGAAATGATAACAGGAAGAAATGTAAACACCCGGCCTCCCAGTCGAGATGTGCAGGCTCTAAATGCACCGTATAAAGTTGCTTTATGCTAACTCATGAGGTATTTAGGAAATGGAAAATGGTTTGTGTTTAGACCTGGGTCTCACTCTCAGATACCCGCACAAATATGTGCAAGTTTCAAGATAAAGAATTATAAACTTAGGCCACTTCTGCTCCTGCACAGGTTTTGATGTTTTGAGGAATTTTTGGTTTTGAATGATGTCACACAATGAAAGGGTGTGGACTTGTTATCAGACTTGCTGTCACAGAGTTTCAAAGTCCAGGTTGTGCCCCAACATCCCAGTGAAATGACCTTGGTGGCCTTCAGAGGCCGGTGACAACCTCCTCTGTCACCGCCACAACACTCCCACTTGTATTAGCCAAAGTAGCTGGGTGTCTCAGTTAAGGCTTCTACTGTTGGGATAGAACATGTGAGCAACAGCAATTTGGGGAGGGAAGGGTCTATTTGGCCCAATAGTTACAACCTATCCCTGAGGGAAGTCAGGGCAGGAGCCTGGAGGCAGGAGACAATGGAGGGGAGCTGCTTACTGGCTTGCTCACCATGGCTTGCTCAACCTGCTTTCTTACAGCACCCAGGACCACCTGCCCAGGGCTGGCACCACCACAGTGTGCTGGGCCTTTCTACATCAATTAGCAATCAAGAAAACATATAGGCTTGCCCACAGTCAGTCTGGTGGGGGTATTTTCTCACTTGAGGCTCTGTCTTCCAAAATGACTCTACCCTGTATTGTTGAGACTAAACAGCACACCGAGACTCTATTTTTGTTAGCACTCTCTTTTTTTTTTTCTTTTTCGTTGATGAACTATTCTACAAAGAAAGGCATCGCTATGGGTCAAATTTCCCTAACCTTAAAATCAGATTGGGCCGACTCTGGCTGTCTTGTGCTTCATGGGCTCTTGATGGAAAAATGATAGCAAGAGGATCCTCCAAACAGAACAAGGCATTCAGGGGCCCCTCCATGGGACAGCATCAAGGACTGTGAAAGGGCCTAGAATGTCATTCAGGAGGCCCTATTAGAGAAACACAGGGATATGAGTGAGAAACAGGCCAGGCACAGTGGGCGGGGATCACGCTGCCTGTCATTCAGTGGAAGCGATAACTTTATTTCCTTCTTCACTGTCTCTTGAAGCAGCTGTCTCCATGGAGAGCATGGAGAGCAGCCCAGTTAGGAAGGAACTCCCGTGGGAATGGTGTCAAAGGTATTCAACAACTAACCAGAGGACAAACTAGGAGCCTGTCAACATCCCATGTCATTTGGAAGTTCAATGACATTTTAGATAAAGGGCCACCTAGACTTGCTTTGTCACCAGGGGCCACTGACCTCTACCCAGAAGGCCACTTCCTACACTGTGACTCGAGCTGAAGAGCTGAGCCATGGGCTGCTCTGCTCTGCGCTCCTGGGATCCCACGAGAGTAATGGCGAGCAGGCGCCAGGCATGTCTGCACAGAGAAGCAGCTCTCTTTTCCAACTGGATGCTGCACTGCTCAGCTGCCAAGGTCCTTCATGCTGCCACCCCCAAAGGACAGCAAGATCCTATTAACGTATTTAGCAAGTGTCATCTCAGAGGGTATCAGTTACGGTATGGAAGAGGCAGTGAGAATCTGACAGTGGAGCAGCCAGATGGGGCTCTCCCACTTGAAGCCCTCCAGCCAGGCCAGCTCCACACCGGGCCAGCAGTGTCCTTCCAGAAGAGATGCGCTTGCACCAGACGAAATGTATCCTTGTGACTCTGCACTGAGGAATAAGTCCGAGTCTTATGGTTCGTTGCAACAAGCTCTATTTAGTCTTTTGCTCAGGTTTGTGGTTCCAGGAGGGAAGATGAGTGGGGGTCAAGGATACCACCAAAAGCCCCATGGAATCAACTAACCTGGGCTCATAGGAGCTCACAGAGACTGAGCCACCAACCAGAGAGCTGGCACAGGACTGACCTAAGTCCTCTGCACATCTGCCACAGCTGTGAAGCTTGGTCTTCTTGTGGGACCCCTAACGGTTGGAGCAGGGGCTGTGGCTGACTTTGTTGTCTCCTTCTAGAAGCCTTCCCTCCTATTGGGTTGCCTCATCCAGCCTTAGTAGGAGAGGAGATGCCTAGTCTTTCTGCAACTTGTTAGGCCATCTCTGGCTGATCGCCATGGGAGGCCTGTTCTTTTCTGAATAGAGAGGAAGAGGAGTAGATGGGAGTGGACAGCAGAGGTTAGGGGACAGACTGGGAAGAGAAACTATGATCAGATTGGAAAAAAATATTTAAAAAAAGATTTTTTTCTTCCCAGGCTTGTGTCAAGTTGATTGAAAACCACCAATATACCCATGGACTGCATTCCCATGGAACCCCATGACACCCAGCATGTACCACACCACAGCATACCCATGGACCATGTTCCCACGGAACCCTATGACACCTAGCATGTACCACATCACAGCATACCCATGGACCATGTTCCCATGGAGCGTCATGACACCCAGCATGTACCAGCACACTCTGCAATTCCTGGCTAAGGCACAATTGAGGAGGACTTCAGGACCCTGTATAGTCTCACATTATTGCTCAAACATAATGTGGACACTCCCTATCCAAACTCGCTGAGAGAGGTTCCTGTAGGTCATCCAGAGACACTATGGTATATCAGGTATTCTGTTAGGTGTCTGAAAGAAGCCCACACAGGCCTAGCCTTACCATCCAGTGTTAAAAACATGATTTTCTAGTTTATGTCTCAAGGATTTTCATTGGTCAAGGAATATTCAGTGTATGAAACCTTCTTCAGCTTGACCATTTTTCTCTTATCTTTGGAATAATTTATTAGTCTATCACCCATCCATCATCCATCTATTCATGGTCCATCCATTACCTATTCATTTGTCATTCATGCATGCATGCATATATATATCCATCATCTATCTATCCATGCAGCTGTCCATCAGCCAGCTACTCCTTAATCTATTCATCGTTCACTCCCCACCCATGGATGAACCACTTTATCATCTACCCGCCATCCATTCATTTCCACATGCCACTGTGAGCACTGCAAGCTCTGTTTCCTAGATATGCCCTTATGAGGCCTTCAGCCTAGAACAGGGAGACACATGCTAATGTGATGAGAAGCCTGGAGAGACGGCTTCGGGTGAAGTGTTTGCCGTGAACACACTGACCTGAGTTTGGATCCCAAGGACCCATATAAAGCTATTCAGGGTGCTACACATCTGTAACACAGTGTTCTTGTGGTGAGAGAGAAGGCAGAGACAAGAGATGCTCTGGAAGCTTGCAGGTCAACTAGCTTGAATTATGCAGCAGTGAACAACAAATAGATTCTGTTTTCAATAAGGCGGAAGGCAAGGATTGATACCCAATCCTTCTGGCTGCCACATGTATGTCATGGCAAGCATATGTCCATACTCACAAACACGTGGATGCATGTGCACATATGCACTCATGCCATACACATAAACACACATTCACACACATACATGAATGCACCTGTATAACACATACATCATACCTATGCACACATGCATACACAAATATGATGATGACTGAGGAAGGAGCCCTGGACCTACTCAAGTAATTAACAGTTTCTCCCCAAGATGGCCCAGAGAAGGGTTAGAATGAAGGAGAGGGCCTCAACAAGTCTAGAAAAGCAGGCAGCAGGATGTTGACAATGGGAACAGAACATAGAAAACACCAAAGGAGGAAAGAGAATTTGCTCTCCAAGGACTGTGGTGTTCCCTCAGCATGGGACACATGTCACACAGTAGGGTGGCAATTGAGGCAGGAAGGACAAGTTGGAGCAACAGCAAAAGCCTCCAAGGCTGATGTCAATCACCAAAGCCTGGCCTTCCTTGCAGCCCATCCTGTCACCCTCATGGCAACAGTAACCCTACTCTACTGTAGGTAGTCACGACTGTTGCTTTGGTGTTGACAGTGCACCAGGTAGGTGCTAAGCATGCACTGCTTCATTCACACCACATCATGAGATGTGAGTATATGGGGCTATAGTCCCACTTTAAAGCTGATAAAGGGTCCCTGTCCCAGGCCACAGTTTATACCCATTGGCACTGGGTCTGTATGTGGGTAGGGACATGCTTTCAAACCCTACATGCATTTCCCATGTTTGGTTATACCCTTCTCCATGTCTGACCTCAAAAGTATCTAATATTGCTCTGTTTTGTAAACTCCAGTTTCCTGCAGAGCCCTCCTGGGATGTCTTTGCAGACCCAACACCCGAGGCAGCCCTTGTCACTGTTCTCAGTCTTGCAGGTCTTTGTCACTGCTCACAAAATGCTACTAACAGCATCATACTGTGGGAGCTCCTTTGGCCAATAGCCTAAGATACCAGCCTACTTGGGCATGGTCTCTTATACTATAAATGTAGCTGTAAAGCAAGCATGCATTCTCTCACTTCTGGCTCTTGCTTCTGGCTGACAGACTCTGTTCCTGTTCCCCATTTGTGCAGAGGACTGTGATCTAGGACAGTGATCTGTGAGTCTCTCCTAAATAAATAACCCTTTATTATACATAATTTTGAACTAGTGTGAGATTATTTGGTATCTTCTGCCATCACCATACCCCACATGTAGTTATGATCTTAACGCCTCTAAGTGGCAGGTGCCACACCAGACAGTACCAAGAATGGAGGTTTGCCTTCCCCACTGCTGAGACACCACCAATGTGCTCTTTGCTCCTTCTGTAGTTGAGGCAGAGACTTGTGGTACATCTCACCTAACTCATTCATTTATCAAAATCCAGCCAAGCACCAATTTCACAGCACTGACAAGCATTTTTCTGCCCTTGTTGACTTTAAAGGATTGAAAGGGTAAATACAGTCTTAAGGTACGTTGTGTTCCAGCCTGTGATATATCACTACAGGAGAAAGGATGAGGATTCTGGGAGAAACAGGCTTTAAGAATATACTCCCCAACTCTCTATCTCCATCCGGGCATTTACTTTATAATCTCCAATTCTCCACTTTGTATTTCAGTACATGGGATCCTCTTTGAGAGCATGCCCTTCCATGACTTGATCACAAGGCTTCTAAAGCAGTTATGGGGTGTGCTGGTGTGCTGGCTAGTCTCATGTCTACTTGATGAACAAACTAGAGTGATCTGAAAGGAGGGAACCTTGATGGAGAAGATGCCTTCATGAGATCCAGCTATAAGGCATTTTCGCCCAATCCCTTGTAGATGATGACATCCCTGGGCTGGTGAACCTGTGTTCTATAAGAAAGCAGTCTGAGCAAGCCATGATAAGCAAGTCAGTAAGCAACAATGGTCTCTGTATCAACTCCTGTCTCCAGGTTCCTGCCCTATTTGAGTTCCTGTCCTGACTTCCTTGATGATGAAGTATGATGTGGGAGTGTAAGCCAAATAAACCCTTTCCTCCCCAACTTGCCTTTTGGTCATGGTGTTTCATCACAGCAATAGAAACCCTAACTAAGATATGGGATATATAGAAAGATCCCATCTAAGCACAGAAGTCTCTGGCATCTATGAAATATACCAAAGGCTCATCTTAACATATGACTGGTGTTCCTCTGGGAGATGCTGGATTATGATGGGTCTAGAGCTGTGTGTCCAACCAGGCAATTCTGCACAAAGGAAGAACTATATTCTCCAACCTTTGAGGAGGAGAGTAGCACACTGGTTAAAGAAATAATGTAATGGACTACTCTTATTTTTTTTTAAACAAGTGAATAGCTGGGCATGCATGATGTTACACATGTCATATAATCCCAGCATTTGAGAGGCTGAGGTGAGAGGAACTCAAGTTCGAGGCCAGCCTGGGATATATACTAAGACGCTAAACTAAAATACAAATAGAACACTGAAGTACAAATAATTAAGTAATCAACATGTGCTGTGAATACAACTAAGCATGTAATCACAGGAAACACAGCACATACAACCATGTATGGTAACTGTGTTTGTTTTCACATGCAAAGCCTACAATCTGATAGGAATGGGGGAGAAAATCTATTTGAGTCCTGGAACGGGTGAGGTCCATTTGAAAAGTGAACCTTCTGGATTCATTTCTCAAGCATTCAAAATAAAACTGAGTGCCTGAAAGTAATTTGGTCATAATGCCAGGAATCATGAAGATTCTTCCAACACACAGAGCAAAGACAAGACACATCTTTCACATGGGCGAGGCAGCCCAAAGGTGGGAAATCACGTTAGAAAGGTTTGTTTGGAAACAGAGCGAGGGATGCTGTAGCTTGGTGTCCCAGAATACTTACAGATCAGCATATCCCGGGCAACCTATATTCATAAAGCAAGGAACATTGGTCCATGAGCACCCCAGGTACTTATCAAGAGAAGCTAATAAAAGCAAAGCGACTCTGGATGCAGTCTGCTAAGTGAGGCAATGCTACAGTTAGCCTCGGAGTGACCCAGTTTTAAATGATCTAATGTCCTTGGCGCTCTGGGACTCTGCCAGAAGTCATGGACACCTAATAAGAAGAGCGAAAGCTTAGGGGAAAAGAAATAAAAAGCTTCCTGGCCGCTTTATGTGGAGACTGGACAGGGACACTTTCAGTTTGGGGAGACAAGTCAAAGGCAAAGATGGAAAGGGAGGGTCTGCTTTACTGTCTACTGGGAAGCTGAGCCAGTGGCTGGCCAACACCTGCCTAAGGGTGGAAGTCTCGCACATGGAGAAAAATTCTCCAGTTCTCAGAGGCACTCCTAGCCCATGCCTCTGTATTAACTTGGATTACTTTCATTTTGTTATGATTTAATTTTCTTCTGCAACATTTTTATTAGCGTTGTCCTCTGACAGAGTCATACATGTATGAAGAGGATTCTGCCTGCTCTAATCCCATCCTCTCAAATTTCCCTCAGTCACTAGCACCCTTCTCCAAACACATCCCTTTCCCATGTTCACATCTTTTAAATCTCTTGAGACTGAGTTTTACAGGATCTGGTGCGTGAACACTGATTTCAAGCTGTCCACTGAAGCCCGGTGGGCCTACCCATGGCTACACTCCTGAGGACAACGTCTGCTCCTCCAGAATCCACTAGTTACCAATAGTTCAGCAGGGAGGGGTAGAGAACCATGAGTTGCTTCCAAACTCATCCATGATTGACTGTGGACAGACTCAGTCTTGTGCAGGCGGCCACAGTAGCTCTGGGGTCATGGCCTCATTGACTGTACCATGCTCAGAGGACAGCATCTCCCAGCTCTCCTCCATGCTCTCCAGATCTTACATTCTTTCTGCTCCCCTCATCCACAGTGATTCCTGAACCTTAGGTGTGAAGATGGTACAAATGCCCTGTTTAGGACAGAACACTCGGCCAAGACTTATCCTTGTCACCAAGACTTATCCTTGTCACCTCAAGTAGTCATCATGTCTGCATTCATAGCTTGCAAAAAGAAGCCAAGACTAAGGCAAGTAGCGGCATCTGTCAAAGGGATAATCACAAACCCTTAGAAGGCAGACCACTACTGCATCTCTACCATAGCTTAAACAGCTACATTGAAATGTTTCACGCAAACATAAAACAAACTCTAAAGTCAGTTCCTCCCACAAATTTACAAATGAAACACAAAGGGAGTACTAAGTCCCTGGGTCCCCACAAGCAATTTTAATCCAGGTGGATCTCCTGGAATTTCAGAGGGGAAATGTGACACCCTGGTTTGGGCTCTCCGTTTCCTGCCCCTGTACATGACTCACAGGACGCCCTTGTGGACCTGTTTAAGGTTTGAGCATATTCGAGGTGTTTCATGTCTGAACAGGAGAAGCAGACTGACACGTACCCCTCTGCGCCAGCTATGTCAGGAAGCAGTCTCTGAATGCCTATGGAAATGAGGAATGTGGATTTGAAGTCAAGGCAGGATTAAAATCTGTACTGGTTGGGTGTCAGTCCTAAGGATTGTTCTCACTTTTAAGTGGTATCCAAGACAGTCAAACTCTTAGAGCAATTCACAAGTGGTTACCAAGGGCTGGTGGAGAAAGGCTGGGAAGGTCTTGGCCAAATAGCACAATAGTTCAGTTAGATACAGGAATAGATCAAGATGTTTAATGTAGAACATGATGACAGCTAACTACAAAGTATGGTATTTCTGAAAATTTCTGAGGATCCCAAGTGTTTCAACACACACACACACACACACACACACACACACACACACACACACACACACTCACACACTCACTCACACATGGTGTGAAGGAGTATAAGCATTAAGGGGCCCATTTAGCCATTCCACAATGCATATGCACTAGAAAACAATATGCGCAAGATAAATATGTCTATAAATTTTATTTGTCAATGAAAATACATTTTTAAAATCTGTATTAATCATATATCAGTTGTAAATATTGTCAAACTCCCAGGGAACGCTTTTTCTTTTTTTTACAACTCTACTTACGTTTTCGTCTCTTGGGAACTGATATTTCAAAGAAGCCACCAAACTGTTAAGCACAAATTAAGTAAAACTAGAGAGGAGGGTGAGACGCTTGTCATGATTCGTGCATGCTTTTGAAGCCAGCCAGTCTGCCTTCTAACAAGCTTGCCTAGGGCTCACTGGGCTGAGTAGAGCAGGGTCAGTGGAGGCCTGAGTGGTGTAAATAGAGGCTAATTGAACACAGCCATTCATGTGTTGTCTGGCTCAGCTTTTGGGCTACACTGGCAGAATGGTGTCACTGTGACAGACACAGCCAGGCTAAGATACACAGTGCCTGCCCTTTTGCAGACTCTTATCCTAGGGGTGCTATTTGGTTTGATTTACTATTTGCTTTTGATAACTGACCCCACTCAGTACAATTAAAGGCTAACTTGTAGAAGACAGATAAACTGCAAGCGATTCTGTTGACTAGGGATGATAAACCCGGAAGTATCCATTTCATTGGCCTGAAGGACATTAACCAGTTTTGTATAAGTAAGCACTTTTATCATTTTTTGTTTCAGTCAGTCTCAGCCTGGCTGAGCTCCTAATTAATGTGATATATAAACCTTTGATAGATGCTCACACTACACATTTATGTGAGAGTCATGTCTTTAACTTTCTGGACCCTCTGCTTTGATATAAATTACTTCCACTTGGTCAGTGAGTGTATGCACTTTTACTGAGCAACCTGGCCCTTAGAGCCCCTTTAGTGCCAGTGTCATGGGAGGGTGGGTAGGTGTGGGGAGATTCAGGCTGGCAGAATGGTATGGAAAGCAACTCCATTCAGACGGCTGAAATACACTGTACACGTACAACATACATGGGGAAATGGGGCACAAGACTGAGCAGGGGGACTGGAGCAGAGGGTTTCGTCCGTTCAGTTAGGAGTCTAGGCCACACGAAGTACAGAGGACATGGCTGTGGAGGTGCTTGAGGAGCAGTTGTGATTTACCCCTGATGGGGAGGAGGAGGCACATTGGAGCCCAGAGCTTAACGCAGATCCTAAGATGTCAGAGGGGAACTGGCGATATTTTCAGCGATGGAACATTTAGAGGCTGGGTTAACAGAACATCTTAGGAGTAGTGGTGAGCCCAGGACTGGGCTTTGGATGTGGCACGAAGAGCCTGCCCTTACACATCATCAATGCTCAACAAATAGTTAAGGTGCTGGGGCATTTGCTCAGCCACTTAAAAAGTACATGTTTAGAATGGAGAGAGAGCTGCGTGGATTAGAGCCCTGACTGTGCAAGCCTGAAGAACAGAGTCTGGATCCCATCATTGACAAGAGGTGGGCATGGTCTTTGCATACCTGGGATTCGCTCCCTCCATAGCCCCAGTCCATCCCCCATAGAGAGCAGAGCAGAGAGAAGAGGATCACCCGGGATCTCTGGCTGCCAGCCTAGCTGAAAACCTCAGCTCCAGGTTCAGTGGGAGACATTCAAAGAAAGAAGGCAGAGAACAAAAGAGGACAGCGGACACCTCCTTCTGGCCACTGCACACTGTGCCATATACCACACACATGCTCCCTACCTCTAAACACAGGCATTTTGTTTTTTAAAGTAAGCATATTTTCATCACTCACTTATGCATGAGTCTAGGTGCAGAGATATGCCTGTGAACCAATGAGATTGCCGTCACCATGGAGTAGCCATGGTATCTTGGAGGATATTATGACAAAGATGAGAGTAAAGGAAAGCAATAAGGATGATGGGCAGTAGAGGAGGTGCAGGAGGGCTGACACTTCGTGAACCTTCTCCAACAATGTGATAGATGACTGGGGACCAAAGAACGAGCTCTAAGCACTGGAGAGTTGGAGCAGCAGCTGGTGAGAGCGGATCCACACCACTCAGAGACTGCCCAGTACCACCCATCATTGCTCGTGAGTGATGCTTGATGATCCAGACAAGGGGATGATGGTGTCTTGGGGATGGGAGGATGAGGTGACAGGACAGAAGGAGATAATGATGTTCAAGATCAGGGAAGGGGTGGTGCCAGGGGAAGTGGACAGGGGCAAATTCTAAAAAAGGAGCCTTGGTATTCACAGATGGAGTGGGATGTCTTTCTGTTGTGAAGTTGGAAGTGGCAAGAGGTCACAGAACTGGGAGCCTGAGAACCCCTCCCCCACTTCAATTTACAGATTTAGGGGTGTGAGGGAGGCAGGATGAGGCAGCTGATGGAGAGAGTGTTGAAGCTGTGTCTCAGAGCACTCCCCATTAGAGTCATGAGGGAAAAGGGAAGCAGGTGGGATTCTAAAGAACAATCAATGGGGGTGGGGGTGGGGTGACATCAGGAAATCAGGAAGCCCCAGGGGAGTGTTTCTGAAACACTTCCTCAAGGGAGGTCAGGACCCAGCTTAGACATTTGGGTTTAGCAACCTCGACATCATCAGTGCACAACTAAGAGCTGTTCTAGAAGAAAGTGAGAAGGAAGGATGACAGGAGAGGAAGGTAGCACGGGAAGGGCTAGAGACGAACTGGACCCTGGCTATGAACTGGAGTGACAGCTGGGTGCATATGAAGGGCAGGAAGGCTCACTTGTGACTCTCAGGGACTTTTGAGACTTTAGAGCAAAGATGATTATGCCTGGGGCGGGGCACAGAGTGGAATGAGGAAGTGTGGTGGGGTCATCCGGGAGCTATGAGGTTCCCTTGAGATGCATAAAGGATGGTTAGAGGCTTTGGATCTGACAGTGTCCAGAGAGGGAGATGCCAAGAGAAAAACCGGCACTAGTGAGGACAAGGACATTTGTCACTCCTTTGAGGCTTGGTGTGAAAAAGTGTGAAGTAGGAAGGAACACATGGGGTTAGCATAGTTAGGCCCCCAGGGAGATAGGAAGAACATGGGGGTGGGGCAGGACAACTTCATGGGCCTGAGTGTTGTGGGGGGCAGGTAGACATTTTAAAAGCTCCAAGTCAACAGCATGGGTAAGGTGATCTCCAAAGCACAGACCAGGGAGGGGTGAAGGGTTTCAGTACATGACAAGGTTTCATCACTCTTGCATGAATGCTTATTCAGAATGAGCATCACTGGGACTAGAGAGATGGCCCAGCTGGTAAGAGCACTTGTTATGCAATCGCAAGGACCAGAGGTTGGATCCTATCTCCATGTAGCAAGGAAGCTGATCTCCTCTTTTGGCTTCTGCATGTGCAAAGGTGTGTGCACCTGTATCCATGTGTGTGTGTGCATGCATACGCACACCCACCCACACACCTCTAATCTTAAAAACAAAGAACAAAGTGAGCATTCACCACAACATGAGAAGTGATAAGATGCAAGCAAGGTCTCCTTCCTATGGACTTTTCTGAATCAAGATGATGGCCTTGACAAGCAGACCTCCTGTGATGGTTCTTCGCCCCTCCTAGTAGGTCCTACTTATGGTCTGCAAGCACAGGGTGGAGAGGCAGGCACTGCTCCCAGGTACCCTGTGATCTCCCATATCCGCAGACACTTTTCAAAGATTTAATTTCAACTATGGCAAAGGAGAAGTCATGCTCTCTGCAGAGCAGACTAATGAAGTGTCAGATGACAGAATTTATATGCCAGGGGAGGGCAGAGGTGCCCCAGCCAGTTCCCTCTCTCTTTCCCACATGCCAGAGCTGTTCCCAGAGCCTGAAAGGAGCCACCAGAAGAGGACAGATGTCCTGGGTGTGGGTCACTGTCTCTTGAGGCAAACAGATCTGGCATCTGCTCTGTGGAGGCTGATGGTGGGGCCCTGGATGAATGCAAATCCCATCACTTCTAGTTCTGGATCTGAAGACAGAGATCTCTTCACATCTGACCACAGGCTGTGGGTACTGTGTGTCTGCCTGCCTTTCATTGTGGGGTCACTACCTGGCATCCATCCTCGCAAAGCAAAGGAGCAACCCATTGGAAACAAACTCAGCCCTGTCTCAAGGTATGTCTGGGCTTCAACCTGACAATATGCCTTTTCAATTCCATTTTTCTTTAAACCTCACCAAATTTCATGTGTATTTATGAATATACGGTTACTGCCAAATTCCTGGCAATTTATTCATATTCAAAACTCCCAGCTGTGGTGAGAGAAGAGTACATTTTTCAAGAGGGAAAGAAATGATTTTCCCAATATATCAAAAATATGTCCCATTTTATGGCCACATATCTGATATCAAAGTGTGAGGACGAAGTCTGGAGGAGGAGAAGATTGAGAGATATATTTTCCTTCAGAGGTGGAGGAGGCCATGGAGTGATGGACTAGAGTGTCCACACTTGCTCATAAAGTCACTTCCTTCACAGGTCAAGGCCTCTCAGTCTACCCAGACAGAGGTTTGGTATGGACTTTTATCTGGATGATTCTGAGTGTAAGGAAAAGAGATTGGACGCAGATAATTAGAATGAGCACACTCAAGGTTGGTGGTTCCCCAACTTAATAACCTTATACGGTGCCAAGAGAAGGAGGGCTAGAGCTCAGTTCATCCCCAGGACCCACGTTCTAGAGGGAAGGAATTGACTACCCCAAGTTAATTTGACCTCTGATTTCTACTATGCTCTGTAGCATTCATGCTACTAGGGATCCTTACATCCTCTTCTGGCCCTGAGGGCACCAGAAATGCACGGGCACAAGCATATATGCAAATAAGACACCTACACATATAAGATGATGATAAAATGAAATCTCAAAGATGCAAACAAGCAAGCCAAAAAACAAAGAACCTGAACTCTGGAGTCCTAAGAAACAGTGTGATCCCTCGTTCCATCACTCTAGCTTGTGAGATCTTAGACAAGGTGTTCACCTCTCGTAGTCATAGCACCTGAATTTATAAGGCCCACACAAAACATCACTGCATGGCTGGACTGCGAGGGGATGGAATAAGATAATGTCTGCAGGGTCTGAAGAGGTGGATGAGCAGTTAAGTGTACCTGGCTGCTTTCTCAGAGGAACAGGATTTGATTCCCAAAACCCACAAGGATGCTCATAACTGTCTGTAACTTTAGTCCCAGGGGGCCCAATGCCCTCCTTGGGCACCGCACACAAGTACTGGATAGACACAAATGCAGGCAAAACATACATATAAAATAATAGAGAAATAAAATGTTCAAAATATCAAAATTATCAAAAGAAAATTCCTACTAAGCCTGAATAGAGAAGCCAAACATGCTTTCCACCATGTTGGCTCTTATAGCAAGGGTGACTCCATGCACAATAATTCGTTATATATTTAGATGTCAGAGGAGAAAAGTATCTCAGTAGGCTAAAGCCTTCCAGATCCTAGAGAAAGAGATCCTAGCAAGTATATTTGAGGTGGGTCTTGGAGAGTAGCTAGTTCTTAGACAGTAGAGGATTATTAACTCAAGGCAACAGAGATGCCCAGGGCACAGACACAGATGTTTAAAAAGTTCATGGGATTTAAAACAGTATGTAGACCAGCCTGAATGGCAGGGTGCTTTCATGTGAGGAAGGGAAGGAGGCCATACTGGAAAGGCATGTAGCCAGCTAGGGAAGACCATGGTCGCTAAGCTCAGACAGTTAGCACTGTTTTTATGAGCAAGGCTTCTGAGCACTGAAGTCGGGGCGGGGGGTGTCTGTATCTGAGAGAAGCCCACAGTGGTGGGTTTTATGAGAGGGACTGTGATTTTCAAAAAGAAAAATTCAACTCCTACCTCCTTGAGTCTGTGACTATGGCTTTCTTTGGGAACGTGGTCTTTATAGATGTGGCTGAACTAAGATGTGCTTTTACTAGGGGCAGGTCCAACTTTCCTTTGACATAGACATCCAGAAAAGAAAGCCATATGAAGTCACAGAAGGGACATAGGGATGAAGGGTGATAACAACGGAGGCAGAGTGGAGTGACACAGATGTAAGCCAAGAAATACCTAGAATGCCAGAAGCCATGAGCAGCTAAAGAAAGGCAGAGGGGTTCCACCTTACTGTCTCCAGAGGGGACCTGGCTCTGCTGAAAACCCCAAATTCCTGACAGTGGATTTCTAACTTTCAGAACTGTGAAAGAGTTAAGTGTGCGCTCATTTGTGCTTTCTCTATCTCCGTCTCTCACTCTGTGTGTATGCGCACATGTCCTGTGTATGTATGTGTGTGTGCATGTGTGTGGAGGCCAGAGGTAAACCTTGGGTATCTTCTTCAGTCACTCTCTACTTTGTTTTTTTGAGAAAGTCTGTTATCTGGAACTGGTAGGTTAGGCTAGCCAGGCTGGACAGTGGGTGAGTCCCGGTGATTCACTGGTCCGCCACTCTCCATTCACCCCAACAACCAGTGCTGGAATTGTGAGCATCTGCCCGTCTTTTCTATGTGGCCTCACAATCATTTTACCTACAGGACCACCTGTCCAACCCCAAGCCCAATAGTTTGAAACTAGCATTCAGTATACCGATGTGCCAGAACCAGGAAATGACGAAGCATGACACAGTGGAGAGCAGTATGAGGACGTGGCTGTCCAAAACAGGTGTTCTTATATTTCTGTTGCTATGACAAAGTTCCCTGACACGAAGCAACATAGAGCAGGAACAATTCTAGGTTGTAGTCCATCAATGAGGGGAAGCTGAGGCAAGAACTGGAAGCAGCTAGTCACACGATATCTACAGTCCACAGCAGGGAGAAGAGGAACACACAGATGCTGCTCGCTCAATTGTTGTGTTTAGTGCTTGGTTCCTTCATACGTACACAAGGTCCAGTCCATAACACTGCAGCCCACGTTCAGAATGGGGCTCCCCACCTCATTTGACAATCAAGGTAATCCCTCACAGGCCAACCTGGGCTAAATGATTCCTCAGTTGAGACCTTCTCCTTAGGTGATTTCAGGTGGTGTCAAGGTAACAGTTGAAACCAACCAGCACACCAGATTAAACATCAGTGACAGAGGATAGAGTTGAGAAACCATCCTCTGAGCAAAGCAACAAGACTCAAAGGAAAGGAAAGGAAGATGGGAAAGAGAGCAAGGTCTAGCAGTATCTAAAGGGTGCCTTTTGATGGACAGAACAGCTGCACTCAGAGATCCTGGTGCTTTGAACAAGAAACTGGGTGGAGGACATTTTGGCAAAGAATCGGTGGCTATCTATATCTGTCGTGATCGAATTCCCTCAGTGGGAAAGCGGAGCTTCAGGCCACAGGATATGAGGCACTAGAGGCCAGGAACCCCAGACTTCATCTTCTGTGCGTTCTGGAGACACACGAGATTGGAAAATCAAAACTTCGCAAACATTTTGGCTGGAACATTCTTTCAGTGGCTGGCGACCCAACCCCGTGGAGGGAATGTGCTCCAAGCCCTCTGCGTGGGTTAGAGCTGTCAGTACCTGCGGGAAAGCTTTTCCTTCAACTCAAGATCTCTAGAAATACAAACAAGGCACACCATAATTGCTGGTTAATTTGTTGCCAGTGAATTGATTCCAGATTTGGGCTTTTCCCATTATTGCCACTTTTACCTCTTTTAGTGCCTCCTGAAGTTCACGGGGCTATAATTTTGCATATGCTTAATGACTACCCAATGACATTAGAGAGTCTGGAAACGTCCCTTTGTTCATTTTGAGATGTCCCACCCCGTAATCCAAGGGCCCGGAAACCCCAGAGTGCTCTAGTTCTTCAAGCTTCCCTCCCACTCCCTGCTCAACTAGAAGCAAAATAAAGTCCACTTTCCAGTCAGAATAATTGCCACGGTGGAGAAAAGATATTTTTAAAAAAACTTTCTCTCCAAATTACAGATCTGAGATAATGATGAAAGTAAAATTGCAGTTTCAAGCCTAAAGCGAAACCCGTCAAGGAAAAACACAAGCCACTCACAACGTGCAATTTTCTTGCGGCCAAGAGGCATGAAATGCACTTTGCTACGACGCAAGTCTCACCAGTGCTGTCGCAGAACTCAAGTGGCTTCAGGTGGTACAAGGTCCCCGAAATTACCCCAGATTTGCAGAATTCTGCCTTCTATTAGGAGTCAAGGTGAGAGCAGACAATCAAACCACTACAAAGAAAAGTGTGTTTCTTTCTGAGACACTGTCCTTCATGTGCTGCTGATGGAGAAGGGAGGCGATAGAGGAAACAGCATAAACTCTCTCAGGCTTCCTCTTGAGAAGCCATTTTTCACCAAGCTAAGGTGTCCAAAAGTGGACCATGTTGATCAAGTGAAGAGAAACGGATACATAGGAACAGAGATGGGGTGTACCGAAGCAAAGTCCCTGTAGAACTCCCATTCCAAAATTCAAGCTTTTCACCCTAAACAAGAGTAAGGATTTTACTAAACCTATGGGCATCATATTGGTGATTTCTAAAAAGGAAGTAGAAAACATTCTTTATTTGATAAGCATATTAATATGCCATATACCTCCTTACCAAAATCTAATATTCAGAAGGATTATAGTTTGAGGGAGGAAAATACCTCAGTTCAATTGTAACAAAAATAATATTTAAGGTAAATACTGCAACAGCCGTTTTAACTTTATTTCATAAAAGCAAGTAGGGTGGAATTCCTATGGAATGTCGGTGCATTGGCCAAGAAAAATTATGTTTTACAGATTTCAGACGTCCTTTTTTGAACAAATATAGAAACGTAAACACCAGGAAACACAGGAGTCAGTGAGAACAAAATGATTTAGAAGTCCACTGTACCAGAGCATCCAATACCACTTCGCTTGGGAGCCACTCCTCTTCAGATAAGAGGTCTTGACTTACAAACACATCCAGAGCATCCTTTACTTATGAGACACGATCTGAGTAAATATATCTTGAGGTAAAATTTTCCTTCCCATTCCTGCAAATTCCTCAGAAACTTCTGGGCAGTGCTATTCTTTTTAAAAGATGTTTTATAACTGTGGGCAGTCAGAGGGTGTGACCCAAAGAGACCGCACCATTGCCCCAGCTTTCCTTGGGGACTCTCGCTGTTGGGGAGGGACTTAACTGTCTACGGTAGGTCCATTCTTGGAGAATTGGAGGAACTCAAATTGTGTATGTGTGTGTGTGTTCCGTTTCTAGTCTTTTCAGATGTCTTCAGCCCCCTAGAAGTCCGCCCGAGAGCTAAAGAACTCCCGTAACAATTTCTCCACTGTAGCATCAGTCAACACTAGGCTGCTAGTGAGGACAGTGTGGCGACCAAACTCCAGCCACAGTTCTCTCTCTTATTCCACATAGAGGAGCCACCATCCACCATGGAAGTGGAACATGGCAGGCTCCATCTTTACAGTCCAACTCTGGTCAATGGATATGTCAAGGAACTTTCTGGAAAAAATATTTCCTTTCCTAAATAATTAAGTAAGGCAAGAGATGGGACATAACTTGTTTCTTTAAAAAAAAAAAAAGATCCTGAGTATTCTGTTACTGCACACCAACAAGCATGCTGCTTGGAAGTGCAGCCAGTAGCTGTGACTGAGGGAAGAAAGCCAAACAGAATCACCAAGGAGCCTCCCCAGAGCCCAGGGATATCAGTTCCTAAAACAGCCTGTTAGCAATGTCATGTCCATTTGTATGGGGTGATTTCATGTTGGCCATGCTGCTTGGGTTGGGCACTCTGCTATTCATTTGGAACACACAGGCCTGCTCATGCCTTATCTTTGGAGGTAGGGATCCTCTCAAGATGTCCTCCCTCAAATCTTAGTCAACAGTGAGCTTAGGGGAACCTCCCTGAGCCTCTGTAGGGGAGGCTAGCCCCTGTGTGCCCTGTGCATCTTCATCTTAGCACTCACCACACTCAGGCAATGGTTCCTTCCTACAGGATGAGCCACAGAACTCACGGCACAGATGTTGGCATTTACCTCTCTCTCTTCATAACGCATTAGGGATTTGAGATGAGGGCGGGGCACTAAAACAGTTATAGAGTTCTTTGGAGTGGGACGTGTGTGGCCATTTCGTGTCCTCATGAAGTCTGTGCTGCTTACCTCCTAGAAGAGGAGACGGTAACCTCCCCTGCCCCCACCATCACCATCCTCTAGCAGCAAGTTTTGTCCCTCCACTTAATGCGAACTCAGTAGGGATAATATATAGAATACATAGAGAATTGCCAAACTTAATCCCACAAAAAAAATCTTCAAAATGGTGAATAGTCTAATGAATGAAAGAGACGGTTCTCAGAAGAAAACACAGGAAGTGTTTAGCAGCATAAGCCACCAGGGAGACGGATGTAAATTAAAACTGCTTTTAGATTTTTGTCTCACCTGGGTTATATCATCAAAAACCAAAGAACAAGAACAAAAACCAAATAACAAATGCTGGAGAGGGTGTGGGGAAAGACAATGCTCGTATCTACCACCTACAGGAGTCTAGACTGGTCAGCCAATAGGGAAATCAGTATGGAGAAGTCTTGAAAAACTAAAAATGGAATTGCCATGTGGCCCAGCTATGCCACTCGCGAGCATATTCTCAGAGGACCGTGAGTCCTACCACAGAGATGTCCAAACACCCATGCCCATTGCTTCACTGGCCACCACAGAAAAGACACAAATCCCCCTGGATGCTCATCAAGTGAGCATACAATGCAACTGTGGCATATATACAACACGGGATCTCACTCAGATGTGAAGAAAAATGAAGTCATACCATTTTCATGGAAATTGGATAGATTATTGGAAATTATTCTTTTTTTTTAAATTAAGAGACACACAGCAAATATTTTGTGCTTTTCTAGGTTCACAATCTTGGTCATCATTTCCAAGCTGCCACTGTGGAGTCAAGACAGCTACAGACAAGGTGTGAACATACGGGCATGGCTTTGTTTCAATAAAACTTTATTCACAACAACAGGTGGCCATGGCTCAGACGAGTTTGCTTGCTGAGCCCAGGACTAGAGCGAAGCCTCCTAAGTCTGGACATGCCCATGAACCTCCTGAGGCCTCTGTGAAAATGCAGGACTGGAGTCAGCAGTAGGGGGTATGACAGCTTGATCTCTGGTGGTAACCAGTCCCAGGTGACACAGGTGCTGTTGCCCAGGTACTGCATTTTGGGAGTGCATTTTCAAGCCTAAAGAACATGAGACAGAGCTGGAGGGCTGGCTCACAGGCTCTGTGAGAAGTGCTAACCCCTGTCCTGCAAGGAGTCCAGACTTAAGAAAGGACAGGACCTGGATCTGTTTTGCTAACTACTGATCACCTAGTACCCACTACGGTGCTTGGCATGCTGCAGTACACACCCAGAAATGTCTGTTGTCACAGAGGCTCAATAAACATTTGCTCTATGATGCCTGGGGACACAAGCCCCCAAGGATGGAAATGATTTTTTTATACTTTTGACTTACAGGCTCTTATTTGTTTGTTTTGTTTGTCGAGACAGGGTTTCTCTGTGTAGCTTTGGTGCCTGTCCTGGAACTTGCTCTGTAGACTAGGCTGGCCTCAAACTCACAGAGATCTGCCTGCCTCCCAAGTGCTGGGATTAAAGGTGTGCACTACCACTGCTCAGCATGCCTTATAGGCTCTTTAAGGAAAAATCCTCTGGTTCTGCAGATTTTTGAAGGCATGCTTGTTGACTTGCCTTTGAAGATGGCCTATTAAGATTCTGTTTTCATACCTACGCTATGATTATACCCGTCTCTCTTTTCTCTTTTCACCTTTGCTGGTAGCACAGTCTTCGTATGGATTAGATAGGTCTGGTCATATCTTTCACCACGGTAATAAGGCCTGAGAGGCCCCGAGATGCTGGTTCCCTAGTCACAGAGCTGCCTCAGTGGCAAGTCATTTGGAAACCATTTCTTCCTGCCCTTGTCAGTTATGACAAACAGGTCAGCATTTAGCCCAGTGTCCAGATGATGGTGGGTAAGTCTGAGAAGTTTAAGGTGTTCTGGACCAGCATAGGCAACCAGAGTAAAGGGGCTCCAATGGTATCACAAAACCCCGGTCTGGCCATACCTGAAACATGACTTTTCTTGCTTCTTGGTTACAAGCAAGACTTCTTTGCCTTTCAGGTAGCTTGCATTAATTTTCTGGTACTCGGCACCAAAAAGAATTCACATTTTAAAAAACATTATTATATATTTTAATTTTTATATTTTTCTTTTATTGAAAATAGTTTCTTTTCTCATACAATATATATCCTGATTATAGTCTCCTCTTTTTCTCCCCACATCCCCTGCCCTCTGGAATCACTCCCTTTCTATATCTCATTAGAAAACAACAAGCTTCTAAGAAATAACAACAAAAACTGACAAAATAAAATATAATAAGATGAAGTCAAAACTATCATATTGAATTTGGACATGGCAACCCAACAGGAGGTAAAGAGTCCCAAGAGCAGGCACAAGATCGTTCACACACTTGTGAATTACACACATGCTAGGGCAATGGTGGCAAAGGTGGGAGCAGCCAACCAATGCCCGATTTGTCCTAAGGCCTGCTCTATGAGAAGAAACCTGCACCTGACACTGCTTGGATAACCAAGAACCAGAGAACAGATAGCCCATAAGACCTAGGGTAAAACCAAACACTACTAGTCTAAAAAAAATCAATTAAGTGATTCCTAATGATATTCTGCTATACTCATGGATAAGTGCCGTATCCAGTTATCAGAGAGATTTCCTCTGGCAGCAGATGGGAACAGAATGCAGAGACCCATGGACAGACATTATGCAGACAGAGAGAGTCTAAATTGGAGGTCTTCATCAGGTCCCTTCCCCAGAGCTCAGGGACTCTCATAGAAGAGGAGGCAGAAAGAGTGTAAGAGCCAGAGGGGCTGGAGGACACCAGGAGTACAGGCCCCCTGCATCAACTAAGTAAGGAGCATATGAGCTCACAGAGACTGGAGTAGCAAGCACAGGCCCACATGGGTCTGCACCAGGCAGGTCCTCTGAGTACATATTATAGCTATTAGCTCAGTATTATTATGAGACTCCTGGCTGTAAGAACTTACGCTGTGTAGAAAAAAGAACAAGCTATGGGATGTTAGTTAACTTCATTTCCCCAAAGTTTAATTTGTTTAATCACAACAACCAGCTCAGTAGGAGGGCAAAAGACTTTAATCCAGTGTTGGTGGCAGATGTGAAGCTCATGAGAAAGAAAGTCAGCAAACCCATGGACCCGCCACTGCTGCCTAAAGCTCGGAGATCAGATTCTATCACATGATTTATCTTTCTCATAGAACGTTCTTCCATGGCAGACTGGCTTTCCCTGCACAGGCGTGGCACTTCTCACCACGTTTTGAAGAAGGAAAGCCACGGCTCAGGCTGAGATGGCTCACCTCAGAATCTGAAACTTTCTTGTGGCTTTTCCCCCTTCACGGTTCCTTTCAGCAGTGCTGGGGCAGGCCTTAGACAGTTGTTTGAGGACAGCTGACCAGCGTCAGTGGCAGAATTCCTTTGTATTGTTTTTGGGTTAGTATCTTCTAAATCTTGAGGTGGTCTGGATACCAGATGATTATAGTTTTAGACAAAACATCACGGGTATTTGAGTCAGTTCTGCTAATGCATGCTGGTACATATACTCACCCACATTAAAACATACACACATCATAGTCTAAAAATCTTGGTGAGAAAACAGCATTACAGCTCTCCCACAAACATCACATGTGTCTGAGGAAATGTCTATCTTTCCCCAGCAGCATCTAAACAAATGGAGTCTGAGCTCAAATAAAGCCGACTGTTGCTATCTCTGCTGCCCGTGGCTGTTAAGCTTTCATTACCGGGAGGAAACAGACTATAAGAAATCACCTTCATTCTGCAAGAGAGAAACCACTTCCCCATAAAACTTATACAAGGACATGAACTTCTTTCCTACCCCTTTAAAAAGTGTTGGCTAATATACCAGAAATGCTGACCCCCAGAGACTCAAGATCCTAAATCCCCTGCAAAGCAGCATCCCATTAACTTATGTGCAAAGAGACACTCCCCTGCCTAGCCTAGAGACACATTAATCCACTTTTGAAAACATTTTCAAACATAAGCATTAAAGGAAAAGTTGACTCCTTCACACTCAGCTGTGGAATTGTGTAAATCATAACATCACATGTGTAAGGAGACGCACAGTCTCCTCTTTCCAAGACACGTGCATTCAGATCAAGTGTGAGTCACCACATGGCCGGCCTGCTGTCAGGAGGGGATCCTTCTCCATTACAGGACATGTATGTGTGTGTGCTAAGACTAAACACCAGCTATCTATCGGGCCATCTGCTAGATAGCGACCTTCAAAGAGAAAAGAATGTGAGACCGGGCCCTGACTTCTAAGTGTGCTTCAATGGGGGATTTGGTTTTTTCCTGACTTTGCAATTCTCTGCAGACAGGAAATAAAAGGTGAAGAACACAGACTGGAATCCCTTAGACGGACATTCTGTGGTCTGCACATGGAGGGAAAGGACACAAGGAAGAGAAAGGGCTTTGCGGATCTTCACCGTCTTCACTGTCAGAATGCATTGCTCCCCACTTCCAAATATGTTAGCAGAGCTGATGTTCTTTTGACTGGGTAGGGAACAATGAAAACTGAGAGTGCAGTAATGGTGCACTACCTGGGCTCTCTAATTGGACTTAGTTCCACTTAACAAGACGGAATCACGCTTGGCACCCAGAGCTAATAAAGTTATGGGTCTTGTAGGAGAACCTTCAGCCACCAATTTACTAAGCCAGTATAATCACTAACTACATTCTAATTATCTGTTCTCATGCCCACAGATCAGGGCAGCTCTCACCCTTCATCAGGGGAAGTCCTCTTTGCAACAGAAGGGTACCATGACAGAAAACCACAACTAATCAAGATGCAGGTACAACTGATAGATACATCCACAACACAACTCTTGTATCTAAGGCTCGGGGATTACTGCAGAAGCAAGGGTGAAATGAGTCTAAGAGTCAGGGCAACAGAATTTGATGTGAGAGTGTGTTGTCTAGAATTGTCAAAGAAGCTCCACCCAATAACATCTCACAAACATGGTTGCTTAAACATGATCTAAACAAAGGAAGCCTCGATCCCAGACAAAGAACTACAGACAACCAAGGAATGCTGAGAGCAGGAAAAAGAGTCTTCCCTAGGGAAGAGCACAGCCATCAGTTATCCAGTACCAAATGTGAGATCCAAGCACATAATCAATACCTATCCAATGAGAGCAGATTGCATTTATATATTTAGGAACATGCACACACATATTTATATATGGCACAATTTTGTGTGCAGTGGCTGTGGAGGTCAGAAATGGGATCCTCTGTAGCTTAAGTAAGAGGTGGTTGTGAGCTGCTTGGCTTGAATGCTGAGGATGAACTTCTGCAAGTGCAGCCTTTGCTTTAATGACTGAACCATCTCTTCAGTTCTAGAAGAAGAAGGTGTTAACCGAGCTCTGAGAGCTCATGTGAGGCTACATTAAAATAACCGTTCATAAGAGAAAATTCCCCAAAGTACCCAGTGTGTGTCTGCGTGCTTTAGAGTTCTTTTCTCCGTTTTGATGGGATGTCGGTGCCTTGTCCACGCCACCTACACAAACTCAACTAAGCAGCTGCTTCCTCAAACACAATCACTCTCATGGCTGACATTCGAAATTTTTTTTGGAGTTTCTATTACTGTAGATTCTTACTGATACCGAGAAGGATAATAGCTGCTGCTGTTTATTTAAACTGTTCCTCGGACAGTGGCATTCTCCCAGATTCTTGCCTCACTCATCCCCTTATCCATCCCTTAGGAATCAGAGATTAAATTCCATAATTAATTGGTGATAAGATTGTAAAAATACACAAAAACTCTTCCATGCTTGAATGTGAATAACAAGAAGCAGAAAATAGCAGACAGCTAGTGTTTCAAGAGAACAGATTTCAATGGATTCCTGATAATATATATTAACTGGTTATTATTCATAGAGTTGCATTTTATATAAAGTGTTTCTTGATAAGACACTCATGATGTTCTGAAGAACCTAAACTTCCATCAGTTGGCTGAGAAAAGAGAACGAGATCCTGGGGGCATTTGGAGCTGCTCCCCTCAACATCCCTCATTTTAAATCAGTGGCTTTAAACTGCAGCTGATTTCTGTGTCCTGGGGGACACTGGCAATAACTGGAGATACAGTTTTGGTTTTCACAATCTTGATGATAGGCTGCAGGCAGAGGCCAGAGATGCTGCTATCATCCTGTGGTGGGCAAAGCAGCCCACAGCATAGGCTGTTTAGCTGTACACCTGGTGAGGCTGAGGCTGAGGCATCTGTGCGAACATCACAAGTGTGCGGTCTTTGTTGGATGGGTGTTCTTGAAGTTCAGATGCAATGACATTCAAGAACAAATGTCCAAAGTGCAGGATGGACATGCCACATCAGAAGTTCTTCAGAGTTAAAGTAAACAGATAAATGGGATTGAGTTTTCTCTTGGCCATTGGATGCTAGACGATTAACCATCTGGGCAAGTGGGTATTCTTCTTGGGGACCAAGCTGACACAGCAAAATAACGGGCAGTAGAGAGGAGTGACTCTCAGCATGGAGAGACAGCTAAACCGGAATCATCTAAGACACTTGGTTAAAAGGTCCATTTATTACAAGGAAAGGCTACGAAGGGCTCAACAGCACACATACCCTTCCTTGATTTGTCTCCACAGAAACTCTGATCTGTAGGTTGGAAGGGAGTAGAGAAAGAGAAGAAGTCAGTTTTCCCTTCTCCTCTCACCTTCCCTATCTTCCCAGAGATCCATCCATCTTCTCCACAAACGGAGCTTTTTCTCAATTATGCTCCTACTTCTTGTCACAGGCGAATTCTTGGAGAAGCAGCCAGTGACAGAGCGTTTCCTTTCAAAAATTAATGAAACTTTTCTATTACATATTATACTGCTGTCAAAATTGCAACTGGAGAGAGAACAAAGCAAAGCAGAATTCTAGGGGCAGGAGGGAGGCTGTAGTCATGGTGGGGGATGTGGGCAGAGAACCAATAGCCTATCAACATAGAGGTACGTTATTCATTCTCTAATTGCTTCTCAAGACTACTCACAGACAGTGTAGATGGGTCATACCTTGATAAAGACAGCTGAGAAACAGCTTTTGAAATCTTTATTGTAGGATATCTAAAATAAGACATGCCTATAAAATCTGCTGGACATATAAATTGTTTCAAATAGATAAAAATGTATAAAAATTGACCTATACGGTGTCACTTCTTTCTGGCCTTAAGGATTGTTCTTCAGACTTCATAAACACCTAACTGTGAGGAAATAAATCCTGGTGCCTTGTTGTCATAGGAAACTCTGCCACAATCCACTCGAATAACTGTAACAAGAGGCTGTGCCACACCTCAGCCGTGATACACACAGCAGTCAGATTGGACAATGTATAGAGTATGAAGTGTTGAGAACACAGTACCACAATCATCTGCCTACAGCAACCGTGTTCTGCCAACCGCTCCTTAGGAGGTTTTTGGGAAGGGTGGGAGAAGAACCATCTGGCGACACTGCCCACAGGTTGTGAGACACAGAGGATTCCAGGAACAGATAATTAAAAATACTATGGCTCAGTGGATAAAGTGCTTGTCTCACTTTATATTCTGGATCTCTAGGCACAAGTCAGTGCCCAGGAGGCATGACAGTCACCTGCAATCCCAACAGAGATGAAGATGCAAGGCATGCCCAGGTAAGTTGACTATCTAGATGAGCCTGAATCGGTGAGCTTAGGATTCAGCGAGAGACCCTGCCTCAGTGACCAAGAAACTCAACTTTAACCTTCATGTGTATGTAATACACATGCACATACATATGTACCCAGACAGATGCAAACACACAGATTCATGTGTAAGTATATGTACACACACACACACACACAACACACCCCACAAGAATACAAAGTGTTATGTTTCATTAAGCATTTTCAAACATAATTTATTTTTCTTATCCATGGAGCCATTTTTCCAGCTCTTCCACATTCTTTATATTTATTCATTCTTTCACAATTACACACACACACACGATGCTTTCATCATATCCTCCCTCACCAAACTCCTTCTTTCCAATATGTCACCTCCATATTTTCATATCTTGTTATTTTGTGCCCCTGTGCACTTAATTAGGTTGGCCTGCATGAGCATGGGTGTGGGGTTATTTACTTGAGCAAGGATAACTTACCAGTGGCTATCCCACTGATGAATAGGACAGCCCTTTTCCCTAGCAACCCTTAATCGATTATAGCCCCTCAGGGAGGGGTGGACCTTCTGAGCCCCTCCCTCATCCATGATGGAAGGTTGATGAAGGCAGTCTTGTACAGACCTATGCAGTAGCCACTGCTGCTGTGAATTCATGGGTGCAACCACCCAACATCATGTTCAGAAGTTAGCATTTCTCAGTAGTATTCCCTATTCTCTGATTCTTAATTCTGTCTGCCGCCCTCTTTCATTATGTCCCTGACTTAATGAAAGGATGATAATGGAGCTCATGTGATAAGAAAGTAGAGTGGGAAATACTTAGGGTTTAAAAGTTTGAGTGGGTATGGAAGAGCAGGAATTGAGACTAGAGGAGAGGATTAACTAAAATAAAGATGTGGAAAAAAGACATGGAGATCTACTATTTTATAAGATAATGTTGAAATGAAATTTTAAAAAATGCATTTGAAGGGAGTTACCTTACCAGGGTGGATAATGTTGTTCTCAGATGTCACGGGTGTTAAACAAGAATACCAGTACTAGATGTGGGACACCTGTTGTCTTTGTTAGGGTTTCTATTGCTGTGATGAAACACCATGACCAAAATGCAAGTTGGGGAGGAAAGGGTTTATTTGGCTTACACTTCCACAGCACTGAAGTCAGGATAGGAACTCAAACAGGGGATGATCTTGGGGTCAGGAGCTGATGCACAGGCCATGGAGGGGTGCTGCTTACTGCCTTGCTTCCATGTCTTGCTCAGCCTGCTTTCTTTTAGAATCCAGGACCACCAGCCCAGGGACTGAACCACCCACGAAGGGCTGGGCGCTCCCCTATCTATAACTAAAACACCTTACATCTGGATCTTATGGAGGCATTTTCTCAATTAAGGTTTTCTCCTTTCCAATAACTCCAGTTTGTATCAAGTTGATGTAAGGCTAACCAGCACACCTCCTTCTAAGTTGTTGGTTTGGAGACTCTCCAAATAATATAGGTGGATTTCCCGCCAGAACTAGATGATAAGTCCCTACAGCTGAAGACAGGGAACACTTTGGTTGCAGGACACTGAGGAATCAAGTAGAATTGAGCTTGGAGCTTTCTCCCTGCTGACTAGCTTCCTAGTGCTGGAAGGGACCAACAATCTTACCCAGTTATGAACTCCGGAAGCTACAATATCAACCTTCCAGGTAAGCTGTGCGCACTGGTGAACCAGTGTCATGAATGTTACTGGGATAACCAACTGCTTTCTGATTGGATCTGAAACCTGTTCCACAGAAAGAATCCAAGCCTGGTACTGTAAACCCAGTCAAAAGCTCTTGAGTAGGGAGCTCATAGGTGGGAACCTACTACTGTTAGTCTGTTAAATGCACATCGTCAAATCTGACGTCTGTTTATAGTAAGATTTAGTATACTGGATTTAGTTGATTTATACTAAGGTTAGTGTTTGTCTCGGTCTTGGCTGGAAAAGCTTGCTTGCAGAGACTTGCAGGTCAAAATGCCGAGAATAAGTGACTGTTAAGGGCTCAGTGTACCCTAGTAGGGTCTCTTCCTGAGCCCAGAGCTCACTAAATGACTGGGTTGACTGTCCAGTAAGCCCCAGGGACCCTTTAGTTTCCCAACCACACATGGGCTCATGTGAACGCTTGGAACCCAGACTCAGGCCCTCATGCTGGTACAGCAAGTGCTTTGCTGACTGAGCCTTCTCCCCACTTTTTTTTCAATAGCTTTGGGCCAATCTCTGCTCTTCCCATGTACAGCAGGAAGGCCAGGCTCCTGGGGCTTCCTGTGGGCTCCCATGGTCTGCCATGTCAGCCTTGCTTTGCTAATCCAATTTCATCGTTTTCAGTGAGTGACTGAAGCACCTCCTCAACCAAGCACTCAGGTCCTTCAGAGCTTAATTGAGAGCAGCTTTGATGACAGATACATTGATTTTCCTCAATTTTGCTGTAAACATAGGCACAGGATTCTCCCTTCATATTATCACTAAACAGTTAGCAAGGGTGTTTGGGCTTTGACTTTAACTCCCCCATCAGCCTCTTGATAGATTCCACATATACAGCCAGAGAGAGCTTATATTAGTATTGAGATCTATTTCATACATCATAAAATTCCCCCTTCTAAACTATATGAGTCAGTGCTTTTTACTCTAGTCACAGAGTGATGGGAGAGACTTTTTTTTTTAAAGTTTTAACATTTTTCAGGCATTTTATATACACAGATATTTTGCCTGCATATACATTTGTATATAATGCATATGTTTGGTGCCCATGGATGCCTGAAGAGGGCATGGGATCCTCTGAAACTATAGTCGTAGACAGTTGTGAGTTGCTATGTGGGTACTAAGAACTGAACCTCAGTAGTCTGTAAGAGCAGCCAGTGTTCTTATCTTCTGAGCCATCTCTCCAGTCCTGGTCTTTCTCAGTATCAACACCAGACTCACTCCCTTCTTCAAAACCCTGAAAACTCTTTAGGATTTATATTCAGCTAAGCAATTTCCCCCATGCAGTATCCAGTGTGGAGCAGGTAACAGATTCTCAATAAACACTTGGAGAAAAATGTCTGTTATTTTGTGGAGGAAGTAAACTCAGACCATCTCAATATAAAACAGTGTTGAGGGTGTTGCTTGGCTGAGAGTGCTTGCCTAGTATACATGAAGCCCTGGATTTGATTCCCAACATCACATTAGCCAGGTAATAGCACATACCTATACTCCCAGCACTTGAGAGGCAGTGACAGAAGGGTCAGAAGTTCAAAGTCACCCTCAGCTACATAGTGAGTTCAAGGTTAGACCATATGTTAAAAAAAACCACTGTGTCCAGCAGTGTTTTTTATAAACAATAAAACTCTAGGTTATATATTTTCACTTGCTCATACAATCTTGGAGTGTGTGGTATTGAACATGCTTTGTTCTTTGAAAAGAACACATTTCATTTTACCCAGTTTCACACCTTGTATTTCAGAGGTAATGCCTAGGTAATGTTCCTGGAATTTTTTTTGCATTGAAATTACTAATTTTACATGGGATGCTAAAGCTGGGGGATTGCTATGAGTTCCAGGCCATCCTGAGCTATAGAATGAGGCTGTCTCAAAACAAACACCTCAGATATTACTGATTCTAGAGCAAGTGTCTGCATAGGCAGGAAAAAAAAAGAAAGCCAATAATCAATTCAGCATTTGTGTCATACGCAATTTCATGGCATGATATGCTCGAATTTTCCAACTCATTGAAACGAATAAGCCACCCACTGAAACATGCCAACGTTTTCTCTGGGGCGGTTTCGGAATAATTGCTGGGTGTAAAAATACGAACAGGCTTAAATTACCCACCAGTCTAAAACTAGATATTTATTCTTATCGTTCCATCTCCATGTGACTAAAGCTAATTATTGTTGTGATTAATAATCCATATTTTGAAGAGCCTTCAGCCAAGCGCAAAGCATTTGGACTGAAGCAGAGCACAAGGCAGGCTTCTCAGCTGCAGTCCCCAAAGCTCCCTGCAGACGACACACTCCAGTGAGCTCTCACCTCCAGTACCCCTTCCAGCAGGGCCGACATGCTGCCTTGACTCTGCATGGATATACTACAGGCAGGTGGGAAAGGGTTCTTTTCTCAAAACTCAAATTTCTGGACCAATGTGCATCTTGGGCTTAACACGGCTTCATCACTACTCTTAAGACAGTAACACAATGGAAAGAAGAGCCCAGTTTTATCATGTGACCTAACCATCCCTTAGCAAAGACAGAACACAACTGGCGTGTTCTCCAATAGGAAGCTGGCTACATGATTAGGGCCCATTCTGCACTTGGTGCCCTGCATGCTCACTGCAACAGTCAGGTAGAAGCCTATAGCTGGTGGATATCTGTCCCCTGTAGTGTATGGCTGTTGCCTCTCTGCTCTGCCCACTGAGTTCTGTGCCTCCATCTCCTGCTCCTGCTTCCCTTTGTGGAGAATGGGGGTAGGTAAAAACTCTGCCTGTAGGTGGCTATGAGGTGCTGCCATGGGATAGGATGAACAGATCTTTAGAGTGGCTCCTGACATAAGCACGGACAACACAAACATGTTCACAGGAGGGATAGGGGAGCCTGGGAACTGGATGTTTCTGAGAGAAGGTTTTGGGGGTCAGATTACTTTCAACTACATCTTTAAAATTGTTTTAAAATTTATTTTTGGCATGGTGTATGTGTGTGCCTGTGTGTGTGCACGCGCGCGAGTGTGCACATGTGTGATTGCATATGGATGCATATATGGAGGGGAAGGCATTAGACCATGTGAGTCTGAGGTATTGAACTCAGGTTCTCAGGCTTAGGAGAAGACTTTCCCCACAGAGCCTCATCGTCTTTTGTTAGAGTCTCTGGCCTTCTGTGTGCCTTTGATGATGTAAACAACAACAAAAATCATGTTTTTCCAAAATGAACAAATAGGGTCCCTGGCAAAAGCACATGTTTTGAAATTGAACATCTGTGGGGTTCCATAGTGACTTACCCGAACTTGGGGTTGGATTCTGAACTCCTCCTCCCTGTTGCGGGCAGATGGTTCCATGACAGATCATCTCTGGTACTGGACTAGCCAAGACTGTGGCCCTGGGCCCTACCAACAGTCATTAGTACTTTAGCCTGATGGCTGCCTAGCCCAGGGCTCTGGTCTCCCAGGCTCCCTTAATCTTTACTCTGTGTCTTGCTGACTGCCACCTGCCTCTGTCAGGAAGCTTTTTCTTGGACTTATCTGAAGCCTCAATCTCCTTGGCACATGGTGCATACTCCTGAGCCTTGTTTCAGGGCATACCCATCTGATGAGGTCAGCTTAAACTGTACCCTGGACCTTCTGATTATACCCATGGCTTTCTTAGTGTCTGTGTGCCACTGAGCTGTTGGACTAGGCCACTTGGCAGCAATTCATCTCTGCTACTGGTAGTTTTCAGCTCTAGGACCTGAAGTGGGTACTTTTCTGGTCCTCCCTGGGATATGCAGGGGTGGTGAAATATGCACGGGGGCAAAGGATGTGTGCCACTCTTCCTGGCCCCATTTACCCTTCCTATTCTCTTCCCATCAACTTGGGGTTTTGGCATCAGTGAGCCTGTTCAGAACCCTGCCAGGAGAATCCTGCTGCTCAGCTCAGGATCCTTTGAACATGATGGGCCACCGAGTATCTGAAAGTTTGGAGAAACAATGCATTTGAGATGAATGAAGAAAAGGAACATATTTAAAGGGTACAGTAGATGAGAAGGCACATACTATGTGCTAGAGGTGGAACTTGAGCAAAGAGAGGACTCAGCTTCCAAGAGAACCTCTAATCCATGACGAAAACGAGGCAACATTTAAACAGAAAGAGCACCGGTGGCAGTGATCGGCTTATGAGTCACTACGGCATAACCTACAGATGTGAATGGTACAAAAAGCCAGGTGCGTTGGCCAAGTGTCATGGTTGTCCATGAGCACATCAACATTGTGACATGTGGGGGCTCATGGGTTGGCCTCACCTTCTGGCCAAATCCCTCACTTATGTTTATACACTCTGGGAATATCTGTGTTATTGTCTTAGATGTGACCTCACCCAAAGGAGGCAGTCATAACCACATCCCCAAGTCAGCTGCTTTGGGACACTGGCTAGTTGCTTCATGGGCTTGCTTTTGCATGTAGTGGTAAAGTGATTTGCCTACAGCTTGCTGCTTTTAAAACAGCTCGAGTGGGCTAGGAGGACAACTCAGTTGGCAAAGTGCTCGCTTTGTAAGCAACAAGAGTCAGAGACGGATCACCAGAGCCCACATAGGAAACAAGAAATGTCAGTGGTGGCTCATGCTTGTAATCCCAGTGCTGAAAGCAGAGAGAGGGAGGGAGGGAGAGAGGAAGGGATAGAGGGAGGGAGAGTAGCATCCCTAGGTTTGCTGGCTAGTCAGCCCCCTTTATTTGGTGAATTACAAGCCAACCAGAGTCCTTGTGTCAAAGGTTGTAGATGGAATTACTAAGGATAACACTCGAGGCTGTCCTCTGGTCTCTATATACATATGAGCATATCTGCCCCCCCCACAAATGTACTTACACACATGCGTACCTCCACACATATGAATACACAAATGCACATATATACATGCATAAAAAGAAAACTAACGTTATTTAAGGGATTACAATTGAGGGACTAAAAATTAGACAGACCTCCTGGAGGAGAGACAAAAAAGCAGAAGAGTCATGGTGGGTAATAAAGCTAGCTAACTTTCAAGATGGCTAGCTTCTTCCTAACCCTCCTGACCTGAGACAAAAACCTGACAGCCTAAAAAAAGGTGGGGGGGGCATGTATTTTTTTTTTCTCCAGGTATTAGGCCTCTTGCCAATGGACTGGCTCAAAAAGTCCCAAACAGAATCACAATGTGCTATAAAACAGCTGTTGGAGGCGGGCGGTGGTGGCACACGCCTTTAATCCCAGCACTCGGGAGGCAGAGACAGGTGGATCTTTGTGAGTTCGAAACCAGCCTGGTCTACAAGAGCTAGTTCCAGGACAGGCTCCAAAGCTACAGAGAAACCCTGTCTCGAAAAACCAAAAAAAAAAAAAAAACAAAACAAAAAACAAAAAAACAGCTGTTGGCCAATCAGCCATTCTGTCTTTCTCCAAACTTGAAATTTGGGAAGGAAGACTTCAGAGACAAAACAAAACAAAACAGCCCTTGAGAAGAGCATGTGTTTTCTGGCTTCCCAAGTCCCACTCTGCTTTGTAGAGGATCTTTCTCTCTGTGTGCCTGCAGCATCCTGTGTGTATGTGTGTGTGTGTGTGTGTGTGTGTGTGTGTGTGTCTCCTCACCCCCAGAAACATCTTTCTTCAACTGCTGATTCTGTCTGTTCCTGTTTGCCATGTTTGAGATTTCTCCATTTTTTGTGTCCAAGACTTTCCTTGCCTCTAGACACAAGGATGGTAACATTCCCAGACTGGCACGCTATGCCCAGCACAGGCCTGCTGGCCTTGTTCCTATTAAGGGTCTGTCCTTGCTCAGCCCCGGGACTTGGAAGCCTCCTCTCTGAACATGGGGAAGACAATGCTCAGTGAGCACAAACCACAGCCTGCCCTGCATCATGAACACCCCTCTGAACTTAAAAGAACTCACATAGATTTAAGAAAAGCAAGCCCTAGACAGGCATAGGTCAGCTTGGAGAGGCAGTGTGGGGGTGGGGCGCCACTATTTGTTTCCCAACCATTAAGAAGCTTGAAGCTTAAAAGCTCTCAACTTCGCCTCTAACAAGATGTATTCCAACTGTGCCCTGCTCCATAAATCATCCTCAGGATAGACCTTTTGTTCTGGTCTCATGGAGCTGTTGGGCCTGAGTAACTTCAGGAAGAGGAGGGCACTCTGGGGCTGTAAATCTGTTCCCACTGCTCTGAAATGTGTCACGCTGCCTCCAGTGTTACTGCAGACCTGTCCTTTATTAATGATGCCCTTGCTTTTGGCCACTGGAAATGCTGGACGTATATCAAAAGCCAGAGTGCTTGGTGGGTCAGGGAGGTGGCCTCTTCCTTGGTGGAACTCAGCCAGGCTGCTAGAATGACCCCAGAAGGTTGAAGGATGCAGCCTCAGAGCTAAATAGAAAATTCCAGATTTGCAAAGATGGGCCTAGAGATACTTAAGAGGCTTTAGGTGCCTCTGCCCTGATACATGCCCAGTCTTCAGCCCTCGATGTCTTTTCCTTGTGACTCTCTCGAAAGTGCCACAGGACGGAAATGAGTTTCTGTTTTTCCTTGTACTGATACTCTGTAACATGAGGGACCTGCTTTGTTGGGGTTTCTGTCCTGCCCGGTTCCTACGGTCATTAGGTCCCAAAGAAAATCACACAGAGGTCTACATAAGTTATAAACTGATTGGCCCATTAGCTCAGGCTTCATATTAGCTCTTATAACTTATATCAGCCCATCATTCTAGTATGTTAGCCACATGGCTTGGTTTCTTTTTCAGCTGGGCAGGTCACATCTTCTTTCTTGTGTGTCTGGGCAGAACTGTTGAAAGAGCTTCCTTCTTCCCAGAATACTCCTGTTCTCATTGCCCCACCTCTACTTCCTGTCTGGTTTTCCCATCTATACTTCCTGCCTGGCTACCAACCAATCAGCATGCATTTAAAATATAATTGACAAAGTATGGAATTGTCCCACACCAATACTCGGTATTCTAAGAGTCAAGATGGCTAGAGAACATATTGTGGCACCCAGGGAAACATTCTGCCAAGGATGACCATGGTATGCATGTTTTACAGCCAAGAACATCAGTGAAGATGGGTTTACTTTATAACAACTAGGAATGTTACGCTTTGACTCCCAAATGACTGGCCTAAATATATGTGACCTCTAAAAAAGAGGAACCAAACTTTACTCAGAAGCAAGAAAAATAATCACCAGTCTCATGGGCTCTTACAAAGAACAAACACAAATACTCATGCCTGTGAAGCTGACCCCAAAAATGTGACACTTGGATGTTTCATGTGCTCTTATCTGTATAAATCATGTTTTGCAATAGGAAGAAAACTGATGTGGGATTCCTATCTGCATGTTGTGAACTTGTTTTATTACCCTTGGCTAATAAAGAAGCAGTGTTGGCCTATGGCATGGCACAATATAGCTAGGTGGGAAATCCAAGCAGAGAGACAGGGGGAAAGAAGGTGGAGCTGTGGAGATGCCAGAAGCTGTTGGGGGAATAAGATGCCAGAGTATTATTGGTAATCTATGGGGCATGTGGCAATACACAGATTACTAGAAATGGGTTCATTTATATGTAGGGCTGGCCGCTAAGAAGCCTGAATCACCAGCAAAACAATTATAATTAACATTAAGCCTCAGAATGATTATTTTATAAGTGGCTGTGGGGACTGACAGGCAAGAGAGAAACCAGTCCATTGGGACTGGTTGAGATAGAGAAAAACTTCCAGGTACAGAAAATGACAAATTTTTAATAGAAGATATGAGCAATTTTAAATACCTTAAATCCATGAAGCTATTGCTGGAGAGTGGAAGCAGCTTCTAAAGTCCACACTTTTTAAAAGAAAAGATTTATTTTATTGCTAATTATGTACGGTGTGTCTGTGCAAATGAGAATGTACATCCCCCAGAAGAGGGCGCCAGATCCCCTGGAGCTTGAGTTACTGGCAGTTGTGACCAAAGTCAAGTCCTCTCTGCAAGAGCACTATGCTATCTTAACCACTGGGCATCTCTGCAGCCCTGGAGTTCACACTTCCTAAAAATCATGCAAATTTCAATGCTTTATATTAGGAAAATTGAAAACTTTTGGTGATTTTTGGTGTTCAGTATCAATCTGTACTAGGAATAGTAATGAGATTGCAATATGATCATTAATTATCATGATCAAAAGCTTATATTAATATCATTATTTGGTATCAATAGTCTATATACTTTGGGTGACACCACAGTCACTGGGGGTACTTTTGAGAGTGAACAGGAATACTGTTATAATGCTCATCCTGGCAGTACGTAGACTGGGCTATCTCAGACAAGCTGGTGGGCAAAAAGGAGAGTTGATCTGATCATCTGCCTGCCTCTATGTCACCCACCAGTATAGCTATTTTTGTCCCCATTACAGATGAAAAAGAAGAGGCTTTGGTCAGGGTCACAGAGCTAGGAAATAGGAGAGTGAGTAGGGCTTAGAATGGGTTGAAAAGCACTCACTTTCTGAGGTTGATTCTGAGTTAACTAGACATATGCTGTGGGTACCTTGGAGCCTCATCCCTTCTCAGCCTGTGAGATGGGAAGATTAGGGGAACAATGTTCCTCTTCTGAAATGATGTGGGATTCCCCTCTGTATGCTGTAATTACCACTGATAAAGGAACCGCTTTGGACCCATAGCAGAGCTACAGGGGAACAGAGCTAGGCAGAGAAAACTAAACAGAATGCTGGGGAAAAGGAGGTATAGTCAGAGAGAAGCCAAGTAGCCCCATCAGAGCCAGATGGAACTTTAGCTGGTAAGCCACAGCCACGAGGCAATACACAGATTAATAGAAATGGGTTAAATTAATATGTAAGAGTTAGCCAATAAGAAGCTAGAGCTAATGGACCAAGCAGTGACTTAATTAATACAGTTTCTGTGTGGTTATTTAGGTTCTGGGCAATTGGGTTGAACAAGCAGCCCCCTCCACACTAAAAGGAACAAGAAATGGATCTGTGTGGAGGGTTTCAGGAAGACTATCAGGCAACAGAGACTGCCTTGCTCATGGTCTATCCCCAGAGCATGGAATTGGTGCCTACTCTTTGTCAGCCCAGTGTAATTGACATGGAGTGACCCCAGACATGAGCCCTTCAGAGACAAAGTGTACCACTGTGCCTTTTCTTGCAGGCTTTTTAGAGACAGACATCTTCTGACGTGAGATCTGAACAGACGTTTGGGGACTAAGAATGAAAGTCAGCAGGCTAGACCTTTGCAACAAATAAGAGGATCAATACCTCTGATCAGCTGTTCACCTGCTTTATCCCTAGCTGTGTGCCTGGTCCTCCCATTCCCGCAAGGCAGGGTTACCCTAGTTCACAGGTAAGGGAGATGAGATGTGGAGGCAGCAGGTGTTTAGCCAGGTCTGAGGATGCTAGGCACACAGTTAACATGGCTCCGGTTGTTTTGGAGGGTGATCTTGAGTGAAAAGGAACAAAAACACACGCTAACTTGTTGTTATAAGCCTCTGAGAGATTGATTACCCCAGATGTTAAGACCCTGATTGTGTGTGACCTGGGGGATCAGAGCTCGAGATAGTTGTCTCTACTGTCTTACAGGAATGTCCTGGCGACTGGGTGTGGGAGGCTTAGCTCTGAATGACTTGTCCTGTAGAAGCCATATCACTTCAGCCCTTAATCTTTCCTCTTCACAGCCAGGCAGGATACATTTGCTAATCTGCACATGTGTTCATCTCTTCCAGTCACCTTTAACCTCATCTTCATTTTAAAGATGGGCAGCACTATAAAACAGGCACATTTTATGGAGGAAAAGAATGTCCATAAATCCAATTGTGCTATGACGATATTGTAACAACTCAGGGAGGTTGGTGGAAACCCTATGGCTCAACAACCTTAGGCCAAGACAACAGTGCAGCATGAAAACAGATACGCTGCAGTCACTTACAAACCAGCCATTCTCCTGGGGTACCACTAGACCCATCAACATGGCAGGCACAGTTGTTAATTTCACCTGGAAATTTTGTAACTAGATTCTCTTTCCTGATATTATTAGCAGATAACTCTGAGCAAATGAAAAAGAATGATGCTTATAAGGAAGATAGGAAATGGATCACTTATAGGAACTGATCCGGAACTTATAAATCAGAATTAGGCCCTTAGAATCAGAAAGCAGGAGGAACAAGCTGGATAGTAGCTAGACAGTTCTGGGATTTTCCAGGGTAATAAATAGCACTTCACTAAACCAACAAGGATGACTCCAAACTTCTGCAGTGACTAAGCCCATCCACAAGGACACAAGGATCTTCTTGGAAGATTGATGGCACATGCCTGTCCAACAGCTAGGGCATTTCCATTCTTCGGATGGAGACAGATTTAGCCCCATATAAAATCTAGCTAGATGAGAACTGAACCCTCTATTTAATGTAAATGTTGATGAACACAGAGACCCACAACTAGCCAACATGCAGAGAATAAGAGACTGCAGAATTCTCAGCCCTAAATGGGATGGGTATATCACATCTCCTCCTCCCAAGGCTCAGGGACCTTGCTGTAGATGGGGCAGGAGTGTGATAGCCAGAGGCGGTCGATTTCTACAAGGAAATAGAGTCTTCTGGTCACAGTAGGGCAGGTGTACATATGAACCCAAAGCAGTTGCGATGGAATGCACAGACCTTGAGCAAACTCAAGCTAGACAGAATCCCAGCATGGAAGGAAGGAGGTGGCCATGAAGTCCTCCCCTTAGCTGAGCAGCTATTGGCAACTGATAGCTCCTGGGAGAGAAGAATCAGTTTTCCTTAAGGGTGTGTCCCCTGGCACGTTGACCATGGTCCAGTAAAAGTCACACATCTAAGAATATGTGGGCAGCATAAATTTGATTTGGGACATTACAAAAAGGACATGAAGTTGAGTGGGAAGGGGGTTGAGGTCTGGGAGGAATGCTGGGAGGAGGATGAATATGATTGATCCTAAATGGCTAATGAAAACATAGCTAAAGTTTTGTTTACCATCTCGAGATCTGAGCTCTCCTTTTCACAAGAGCAGAAAAGTCACTAAATCTTTACTGAGTGGTTGCTGGGAGTCAAGCATCATGCAGCACTCTCAGGCAAACACAGACACAGCCCTCTGTGCCTGCAAGGTTCACACCATGGGTCAGTCGGGCACACTGCAATTTTAATACAAATGTACAGCTTTAAATGCATTCATATATTTATTATTGTGCATGCACACATGCACATGGGGATCAGAGGACTACTGTGGGGGTCGGTTCTTTCCTCTTGGGATGTGGATTCCCAGGATCAAGCTCAGGTTGCCAGGCTTGGAAACAAATGCCTTTATTCACAGAACCATCTCACTCCAGCGTTTCTCTCCTTAGCTTTATTCTATAAACAATTCAGTCTAAGGACCAGAGAGATAGCTCAGTCATTCAGAGAAGTACAGACTGCTCTTTCAGAGGAACCGAATTCAGTTCCCGATACCCTGCTCACAATCACCTCTAATTTAGCTCCAGGGAATCTATTAGTCTCTTCTGGCCTCTGCAGGCAACTTCACCCATGTGCACACACACAAACATATATGTATACATATATATGCATGTATGTATGTATATATGTATATATACATACATAAAATGATACATATGATATATAAACACACATAAATATAATTATACATAATATATTATAAATAAATGTAAATACATGTATGTATATCTATATCAATATACAATTTATATACTTTTATTGTAATTATATATTATATAATTTATAACTAACAACAACAATAATAAAACCTTTAAACAATAACTCTGGAACTATTGACAAAGTATTTGTCTTGTATTAGGCGTTAGAATCTAAAGATGACTTACATCTCTAAGTTACAGACATGCACTACATCACTCAGGATCAAGGACATGAGTATTGATAGATGTTGTATTTTTGGCGTTCTTGGAATCAATATCACGTGGACTCTTGGACAGCTATGTTACAAGGCTTTGTGCTAGCTGAGGAAAGATGGTAGAGAGTGAGGGATCTACTTGATGGTCTCTCTCAAATGGGGACACAATGACATGTTTGCTATGCGTGTAGGGAGTTGCTGCTGGGTAAAACTTAGGGTACGTGCCTAAATTTGAATTTCAGATAAATAATACATAATGATCTCTAGTATGTTTCATAGACTACTTGGGGTATACTTATAAAAATTAGTCTCTATTTGAAATTAAATTCACATGATCAGCTCATATGAATATAAGCTATTATACATGATATTATATAATATATGAATATTAATATAATATTATATAATATGTAATATCTGGCCACCCTGAGCAGCTTCCCTTCTGGGATGATTGTCTATTTCAAAGTCACTACCCCCCTGCTTATGAGATAGCACAACTGACTTGTGCCAGGAAAGTGCTCCACCCAGACCCCAGAGTGGCCGCATCCAAACCCAAGCCTTTCTCAGGAACCTACTGTTTCTCAGGAAAGGTTTCTCTCTCTGACTGTGGTCAGTGCCATGGGGAAGAAGACTGTGCATCTCCAGCAGGCCAGATAGACTTAGAAACTTGCAAACCATATTTCAAAGCCTACCCTTGACAGAATGAGATAAAACTTCTCTATGCCACTGGCCACTTGGATGCTCATACAACTCCTTGGAAAGCAGTTTGTCAAAACTTATGCAGAGAGTATAAATATCCCCAAATCTTTCCAAGCTTCCTGTGATTGTCCCTGGAGGAAACATGGAGTGATCCTATGGGGCCTTGGTACCAAGATGTTCATCTCCGTATAGTTTATCTTCTAAACACAAGGCCTACCCAGATGCCCAAGCAATGGAGGAAGGTTCCAGCAAACGGCATTATCTGATGGATTCTTTCTCAGGCATTGAAGAAGTAGGATTTAGAGTACGATGCAGAAACATTTGAACTGCAGATGACACATTTCAGAAGAGAAAAAACATAGAGTCATGATGACATCATTATGGAACATCCACACATCTCAGAGACCTGGGGAGATGATAAACGAGAAGGCTGCTCAAAATGGGGGGGGGCATCAGGAATGGTTTTCACATGCACCAGTTACCTACTCATTTTGTAATGTCCTCACACGTGGACAAAGTGAACATGCTTGAAATGACCTCCCTATGTCTTTACTTTCCCAGTGAAGAAAAGGGAACTTGGCCAGTAGTTGCTTCCCACTGTTTGTATCCAGCATAGAAATGGCAGGGGGTAGGAGCATGTCTAGAATTCAAGGGAGCTGGAATCCTGCTTCTCCCAGGAGATAAGACCATCTTCATTCTTCCCACAGAGCAAGGCAACTTGGCAGGTACTGTGTTAAAGGGCCAGCTTCCACCCAAAGCTGTCTGGTCAAAGACGGCAGCATCTTACAACTTCTTGAGGTGACATTCATGTGAATCACTGACTGTCACAGAAACGTAGAACCAGATATCCCAAGACACCATCTCATCCAGGGTCAGCCACTGACCACCAGAAGTCCCTATTCCAGATGGCTGTCTTCTGAGTTCCTTGGAAGTGCGGTGCAGCCCTTTGAGCGGGGTTACTGCTCACACATTCCAGGAACAGTGTCACATGGAACAAGAGTGTTGGTACTCTCGGGAGACAGGGGGAGAACTGATTCCTGGGGGCTCACGGACATGTTTCAGGCTTTTACCGAGAACTGGTGTTTAGAAAGCGGCCAGGTCTGAGTGTCTCTGCATTGAACTCTCCCTCTTAAAAATGTATTTCTGCTCTTTTTTGTTTATTTGTTTTTTTCAAAATAGGGTTTCTCTGTGTAGCCTTGGCTGTCTGGAACTCGCTCTGTAGATCAGGCTGACCTTGAACTCACAGACACTGGCCTACCTCTGGCTCCCAAGTGCTGGGATTAAAGGCGTGTGGCACCACTGCCTGACAGTAGGGGACTGGAGAGATGGCTCAGTGGTTAAGAGAACTGGTTGGTCTTCCAGAAGTCCTGAGTTTAATTCCCAGAGACCACATAGTGGCCCACAACCAATTATAATGAGATCTGGCTTTCTCTTCTGGCCTGCAGGTAATATGGCAGGCCGAACACTGTATATATAATCAATCAATCAATATATAATACATACATAAATCTTTTTCTAAAAAAGTATATTTTTGCTTGGGGCAATTGGCTTTTGGGGCCTTACATGGAGGGAGTTGACAGGTTTACGGGGCATGACTCTATTCCTAGCTGTTTCTCTGATCAGGTCTTTTATATCTCCTCTGTGAGAAAAGTTTCCAACTGAGGAATGGTGACAAGACCAACGTCCACCATGGGGACCATTCTGGAAGAAGACAGAGCAGAGACTGATCCCACTGACAGGACTGTCTCTTCCCGCCAGCAAGAACAGCTTGCTTGGCTTTCCAGAAGCCATGCAACCAGACACACTGGGTAGCAGACCACACTCACTGAGTAATCTTTAGTGGACCTGATGGCCACGCCAACCCATGGAGTCCCCCAAAGATTCCATGTGGAGCTGTTTTCCTGCATTTCTGACTGGTTTTCTAAGTGTTAAGGAAGACAGGAACACTGGTGTTCAGGAAAGGTTAGTGACAGAGGGTGGGGCTGTGCACCTGCAATTTTATACTCTGCTGGCATCAGGAAAGTCAAGTCTTGTGTGTACCCCATCACCCGTTCCTTTCTGCATCTTCACAGAGTCCTCAGTCGTCATTCAATATGTACTCCAATCCTTTAGAAATTGGACTTACCATAGGAGATTTCCCTTCCTTTCACAAGGGCTGAGGGAAAGCGCCTTAGTTGGCTGGTTCATCATCCTGACTAATTGTCCTTCGGAGCTTTAGAAAGCTGTCTGCCGACTCCACCACCACAAATGTTTTGCTTTATTCAAGCAGAAAATACCCTGCCTTTGCTCCCATCGTTTCCTGATCAGTTTATGGTTTGTACGTTTTCACAAATGCTTCCAGATAGGCGGCAATGGGGGGCATTGTGCTTATGATAAGCAGAGCTCTGAATAACTGGATGCAGCTTAATCCCACAATTCTTGCCCTCTTATTAAGGCAAAGGACAGCGTACCGACAAAGGCTCGACTTTGATTCCAAAGAGGGCATTTCCCCCCCTCTTCCAGCTGCTGCCTGCCCCATCTGCTGCTCACTCACATCTGCTGAGGGCAAGGCTGAGAACAAGAACTAGTTGCGGCTGGATGCTGTTTCTCCACAGGGCTTGTCTTGGTGTCAGCCTTTGCTGTGCACATCACAGGCAGTAAAACAAACAGCTTTCTACTTGGAATGACCTTGGTTAGGTGAGCTGAGAATCTAGGGGTTATCTGTGTCAAATATGGGGGACATGGGGGATGGTTCTGTCAGTCAAACACTTGCTCTGTAAAACATGAGAACCTGAGTTTAGAGCTTCAGTACTTGTGTATAAAGCTGGGTATGGTGGCACACATTTATAACCCCTCCGTGGAGATGGCGACAGGAGGATGCCTGGAGCTCATGGGACAGCCAGTCTAACCTCTCAGGAAGCTCTGGGTTCAGTGAGGGACCTTGTCTCAGAAGATAAAGTGGAGAGTGATTAAGAAAAACATGATGACAAACTGGCTTTCACATGCAAGTGCACACATCTGTAATTATATCTGCATATATGTATATGAGCACACACGTGAATATGTACACATAACACACCAAATTTTACTTTTTATTAATGAGTATATATGTATATGTACATATACCATGTATTTCGGAGGAAAACATCAGATCTTGCTGAGCCAGAGTTACAAGTGGTTGTGAGCCACTCAATGCAGGTACTAGGAATTGAACTTGGGGCATTTTCTGATAAAACAGCAAGTGCTTTCAAATGCTGGGCTATCTCCCCAGTCCCATAACACACAGCTCTTAAAGTCACTGCTCAGCTTCAAGAAAGAACACCGAGTAGAGTCCATCAATCAGGAGGACTTCTTAGGTAAGTACCTACATAGCATGGGAAAAGCCACCCACTTGGTGGTACAGAAGAGAACTGATGTCAGGCCAAGGACAGGAGCACATGGAGTATTTGAGAGCACTTCCCAAGGACTCTGGTTCACCTGACTA
>JAQHUG010000015.1:15072502-15088387 GCA_028555095.1 Dicrostonyx torquatus | reverse complement strand
GTGGGGTGGTGGGGGAGCAGGAGGGCCTGGGACAAGGGGAGTAAATGTAAATTTTTCTTTTAACAATAAAAAAAGAAAAAAATCACATCTAATCAGAATGAAGAAAATAAGTGATGGTGGGTGATAAGAAACAGTAGATACATCTACCACACAATTCCTGCACCTAAAGCTCGAGGAATGTCAAAGAAAAGGAGGTAGAAAGATTGTAAAATACAGAGAATCTTGAAGTTTCTTGTAAAATTATGTCTTCTAGAAATTTTGGGGAAACATTTGTGATACCTTAAAAATATGGCTGACAAAATAAGGCCTGAAATATGACACCTACTTTCTTTCATGAAAGGGGCAATGTAACATGAGAGCCTGCTTGTTGAGTTTCTATTGTGCCCAGTTCCCACAGCCTGGAACCCCTGAAGAAAATTACACAGAGGTCTATATTAATTTAACTCTTATAACTTATATTACCCCATTATTCTTATCGATGTTAGCCACATGGCTCAGTACCTTTTTCAGAGGGGCAGGTCACATCCTGCTTCTTCCATGTCTGGACAGGACTGGGTAAAGAGCTTCCTTCTTCCCAGAATACTTTCTTCCTGGCTACTGGCCAATCAGAATTTATTTAAAACATAATTGACAGACTATAGACAATTCTCCCACACCAGGGCAATTCTCACAGGGCTTCATCTTTAGACAAAGAACTAGAGGGAACTAACTACATCAAGAGAGAGAAAATTAGCCTTCCCTAGAGATGAGGCCCAAATTGTCTATATAGTATCAAGTCACCAGTCCTAACATCGTTTCATACAAGTAATAGTAAATGAAATCAGCAAGTTGCATTATATTTATGTATATATGTTTATGAGTGTGTGTATGTGTTCATGTAAACATCGTGACTGAAGAAAAATGTCTCAAAATGAGAGGAAATTATAGGGACATGGGGGGGTTAGAGTGAAGAGACAGAAGAGGAAGATATGATTATATTTTAATTTAAAATAATTTAAGATATAAAATGTTATTAGTGGTGCAAACCTTTGAAGCCAGCATTTAGTAGGTAGAGGCAAACAGATATCTGTGAATCTGAGGCCAGTCTGTTATAAACATAGTTAGTTCCAAAACAGCCAGAGCTACTTAGTGAGAACCTAAGTCGAAAAAACAAACAAACAAAAGAAAACATAAGCAAAATGCTGCTCTTACAAAGTAAAATAACATCAAGGAGCTTGAATAAGAGAGATAATTAAAACAAAACAACTAATATATTTGAAAACAGCACTATTTTTGAATATATATTCATTTTTTGTATATATGTATATATGTTTATATATGAATGGAAATAATTCATTTGTTAATGAGTGAATGAATGATGAATAAGCAGAATGTGTTTTATATATGACATAGGACTAACATTTAACCTTGCAAATGAAGGAACCCAGCATTCACGTACTAAAAGGACTTACCAATCATGAAAGACTTACACTATATGGGTTTACTTTAACAGGTAGTCAAAGTCTTAGACTGACAAAGCACAATGCAGACATGGGATGTCGCTCAGCACTAAAAGCATATAACATGTTTCAGTCCTAGTCTACAATTCCCACTGCTAAAATAAATCAACAAACCAGAAAGCGTAATTTTAGTTTTCAGGTATGAGAAAGAAGCATTACTTTTTTTGCTGTGGAGGTGGTTAGTGATAGTGGTATATAACATTATGAATCCTTTCAAATTTTTCATATTTTGTGTCTGAATAATATGTGTCAAATGTTTGTATCAGTGGGGTTTTATATAATACAGGTACAGATTGTGCACCGATTATATCTAGTCTCCTCTCCCACATTATTTCTTAACTTTCAGTAATTTGTTATTCTACTATCCTATATTTAGATTGACTATAAATATCTTAATGCAATTGAAGAGTATACTTAATGAAAAATGATAACTTACTTTATTTATGTATGTTTGCCACGTTGAAAAGTGGACAAAAAAAGCCTAGTTGCAAGTAACATTGCCCATATTGAACTACAGTTGCTTTCCTTGAATGAGACTATGATTCTACAAGATTGCATACAAAAATCAGTCTCTACATCTACATTTCTTTGCCCCTTTCTAAAGCTAAAACTGTATCATTGTTTATGGTTCCATTGCCTTCTTTGAACAAGTTACGAAATATGATTACTGCTGTGGAATAATGCTCTTATACACTGTAAAGATTTCTCACTCATACTGGTTTAATAAAATGCTGATTTGTCAGTAGATAGTTAAGAAGTTTTAAGTGGGGCAACCAGACTAGAAGAATTCTGGGAACAGGAAAGGCAGAGATGCAGTAGGCAGTCAGAAGCAGAGGAAGCAAGATGAGTATGCCGTATTGAAAAAAGGTACCAAGCCACATGACTAAACATAGGCAGTAATAATGGATTAATTTAAGTTTTAAGAGGTAGTTAGCAATAACCCTAAACAATAGCCTAAACAGTTTATACTTAATATAAGTCTTTGTATCTTTATTTAAGACTGAATGGCTCTGGGGCTGGGTGGTACAGAAACTTCTGTCTACAGAGTATTCTGACTAATAACTCCATTTACATACATAAAGGGGAAACCAGCAATTCACTTTTCCTTTGTGTTTTTCTTATAAATGGGGAATGAGATAACTGTCTTACTCTATCAGGAGCCACTGAGTTTCTCAAAGGAGGTGCAAATGACATATATATAGAGGTTACCTATGGTCATTTGAGTGAAAATGTCACCATAGACTCAGATATTTGACTACTTAGTTCCTAGTGGGTGATATTGTATGGGTAGGTTTAGGAGATGTAATCGTGTGGGAGGAAGTGTGTCACTGGGGGAGGGCTTTAAGGCTTCAAATCCATGTGCCATTCAAGTTCCCTCTTTTTGTTTTGGGCTTGTGATTGTGATGTGAGTCTTCAGCTTATCCTATAACTGCCTCCATCCACAGCATCTACTTGCTGCTATTTCTCCCTGCTGTATTAGATACTTACCTCTAGAATCATAAGTCCAAATACACTCTTCTACCAGTTGCTTTGGCCATGTATTTTATCACAGCAATAGAAAAGAAACTAATACATCACCTTTTTCTTTTATATATCAGGAGTCCACACTAGTTGTAAAAATTAAGTTAACTACTGTCTTAAGTCATGTAGTAGGCACTTCTATTGCTCTGGTCAAACAGAGAACATCTTATTAGTCTCCTTATAGTGACTCCAGAGGTAAGATCTGAGGAGAGAAACCTTGCAAGTCAGGGAATGGAATTACATTTTTGCCAGTCATGCAGCCTGGATCTGCCCTGATTACCCTGCAGCCAGACTATACGCATTGTTTTATCATTTAAAGACAGCTTTAAGCAGAGAACCACAGATGTAAATTCCAAGAAATTGAATTTATTATTCATACAATCTAATGATTCTAGGTTTAGCTACATACTACAGTCATATCATACTATAATGTTTTATATAAGGTTTCCAAATTTTTCAAATGCTTTCCATACATTGAAAAGGGAAATTTTCAGTGTTACCAGTGTTCATGCTATATATACCCTATAACATAAACTGTGTATATCTTTTTTCCTCTTGTTTTATTTTTTAAAATGAAAACAAGCTATTCTTTTTTATCTTGCACACCAAACCAAGTTCCTACTCCTTCCCTTCCTCCCATTCCCTCCACTTACCCCACACTCATCCCCATCCACTCCACAGAGAGGCTAAGGCACATTGCTTTTGGGAAGGTCCAAGGCCCTCCCCACTTTATCTAGGCTGAGCAATATATCCATCCAAAGAGAATGTGTTCACAAAAAAAAAAGTACAAGCACTAGGGATAAATCTTGGTGCCACTGTGAGAGGCCACTCAGTCTTCCCTGGCCATGCAACTGGCCTTGCCCTGTAGTCCAACTGATGAATATCTTAAATATCACCATAGAACCTTCATCCAGAAACTGATGGAAACAGAGCCAAAGACCGGCATTGGAGCTCCCAAAGTCCAGTTGATGAGTGGGAGGAGTGAAAATATGAGCAAAGACATCAAGACCATGATGGGTACACCCATGGAAACAGTCTACCTGAGCTAATGAAAGTTTACTAACTCCAGCCAGATTTGGAAGAAACAAGCATAGGTCCAAACTATTACCTCTGAAAGTGGTTGACAGTTGCATGGCTGTGTATATCTTTTAAAATAACATCTAATTTTAATGGTACATGTACTTTTTAAATATACTTATTACAAAATAAAATCTTGATATGTTCTTATCATGAATGATTAAGATTAGCTAATTAAGATTATATTGTAAAGGGCTTACTCATCAAGTCAAGTTTGGAGCACTGAATTTCACAAGTATTTGTATACATTTTCACTGGGTCCACAGTAAACCAACATCTTAGAAATGGCTATCCTAGAAAGATCCTTCAATGGTAATTCTTTGTTTACAGATGCCATTAGTCAAATGCTAATAGCACCTTAAAAGGGACATTTCATATCAGAACTGTTGGGATAATAGTTCCATAATCAATTGTCTCATATTACTTTACAAAACAAAATGCTTAAATGCAGCTGGAGCAATATATTTATTGTATAATTGAAAGCTCAGGGAACCACATGAAACACTCTGTGTGCAAGTGAGCTAAGTATAACGTGCTGTGTGAATAAGATTAATTCTTACTTAGCCCACCTGGTAGAGTAGAATGCCCTTCACATCTGCTCTGAGGTTATGAACATAAGAAGGTATTTCATGAGAAGAAGTCTCAAGTATTAATAGCAAGTTCAGATAAGTAGCAAACTCTTCTTTTAAAATGTTAGTTGAGGTTCACAACAGGAAGATATATATTGGGACACTCTGATATTCAAGATCCTATAGAAGGTAATTGTCAAGTTAATGTAAGGAAGTCAGGAAGTCAAGCATGAGGATCTGTAGATCACAAGATGTTAAAGAGGGGTATTAGAAGTATGAGTAGTTCTTCAATAATTAAAAATATGTACTTGTATTTATTAGATACTGGGATATTAGTTCTTTGGATAATTAGAAATTGTTATTTAAAAATATTTTTTCCCTTTGGGCTGGGGACACAAAGCTTAATAATGCATGTGAATGTGCAGCTAGATGATAAGGCATTGTTAAGACAAATCATTACCTTATTGGGGGAAAGAAAGCTTGGTCAGAATTTTTAATAAATTTCTTTCTAAAATGTCCAGTTGAACCCCAGTAGCTCACAATGTACATTTGCACTCTGAATTACCTGTCAATAGTTCGCAGTCCAAGGTGCCTACTTACTTTCAGGAAGAGTCAAAGATGATCTATGACTACATGCAAATTTGAAAAGTAGTAGATCAGCCTGTCTAATTCTTGTGCTGGACTTGACTTTCTCTGTCTTTTCAAAACATAGTGCCTCATCATTAACAAACTGGAGGGCTGTCCAAGTATGACTCTACTCAGGATTCTCTAACTTTCATGGGGGAATGCACAATTTTTAGTGAACTTTCATTTAATAAATCAATTCCAGGTTATGTGTTCTGGAAGCCATCTATATTTTATTTGTTTCTTAAAATGTTGCACTAACAATGTACTTCTAAACAGAAAGTTTGCCCAGATTCATGGTTAACTGATAATTCTAATTTTAGTGACTTGCATTTTTTCTCTGTTTTCAGAATACAAGTTTTCTTTTTTAAATAGAGGTAACTGGTGTGACTACATGCAGATGCTTACACAAATGCCCGCTTAGCCATGCAAATATATCCTTTGAAGTAATTTTGGAAGCGTTTTGAATTCCATATACCAAAAAAAAAACAAGGTGATAGTAAATTTATCTACAGTTGATGATACTGAATAATAACATCATCCTTCATTTGTAATGTTGTTTGTATGTATAGATGGACTATAAAAGTGGATAGACCATGTGAAATTAAATATCAAGATATCATCATAACTATTATTTGTTTGAACAAAGAATTTAAGTTTGAATTATATAATAAATCAGCATGACATTTATTTATATAATATTTTAGAGAATGAGATATAACCAGGAACTATAACTTACATTTATAAGTAATTGAACAGTGTGCTATTACTAAATTCCTTTAACTAAAAATGTTCGTGGCACATAGAAAATCGTGATTCAGTGTTGGCATGAATTTACTTATTAAAATCCATGTACCTAACATAGAAATGATGAAAAATGTAACTTATATATGATCTTGGTTTTTTTTTTTAATTAAGTAACCTTGAATGATATTGCTCTTTTAAACAGCTGCCCATCATCTAACTTATCTGAGGCTTTTCTACAACAAGAAAAGCCTTCTTCTTTAATTCTATCTGTTGTCCAGGTGGATCAATTATACTCTGCAGGAGGAGTGAGCTTGCGGTGAGACGCTCTCTCTATACTTTGTAATTTGTAATCATTTTGAGAAACAATAACAATACTTTGAAAAGGGCATCAAGTTTTGAATGACAAAAATTAAAAAGTATTTCTGCAGTTTGTTTCTGTTATCTAGTTCCTGATTATGCTGTTTTTCTAGTGATTGATTTTGTAATTACAGGGCTTACTTGTTAATTGCACATTCTTGCAAGCAATGTCCATTATGCAATGAAACTTGATGTGCTAACAGCATTCTAAGTGAATTTATATTTTCTCTTTCATATTTAATGGCATATATACACATGCATATGAGGGAACAAAATGCTGATGCCAAAATTTATTATGTTGATCTGATTGAAATTAATTTTCAGTTTTTAGTGGGTGGTTATCATAGGGGAAATTTCCTTTTCTCATTTGACATGAGATTTTTTTTTACTTTAGTTCTGAGTTTATGTTTGCATCATTTCTCCCTTTCATTTTCTGCCTCCAAATCCTCCCATACACTCATTCTTGTTGACTTTCAAATTCATTAACAGAACTTTCATCAACTGTTGCTACATTCCTATATGTACAATATGTATATATAATAGATGATAAATAGGTGACAGATAGATAATAGATGATAGATAGATAGTTTTTGTAAATACAACATGCCATGTTGTTTGTGCACTGTTACTTGCACAATTTTGCAGTTGACCAGTTGTTCATTAACAATTCATATTCTTCACTGTAGAGGACAGCTTTTCCTTCTACCAGCATTCTATATTTGCCAGTAGCTCTTTGTAAGGTTGAGATCTTACAGGATTTTCCCAAATCGTAATTTTACATTTATTGGTCTTTGTTCAGTTCATGTTTGGGCAGTCACATGGGTAGACTTTAAGGCTATACCTTTTGACATTGCTAGCTGACACAATCTCACAGCAGTTCTTTGGTCTTCTGGCTCTTACAGTCTTCCACCCATTCCTTTACAATGTTCCCTGAGCCTTGGGAATGGAAGTTGTTTTGTAGATGTATGTGTTGGCAATGGTCTCCACAACTCTGTATTTTGATTGGTTGTGTTTTCCTGTAATGGTTTCTTTCTGTTGCAAAGATGAGTTTCCTTACTGTGGGATGAGAGCTACACATATCTTTGGGTATAAGGAAAATGTTGAGATTCTTGTTCGGGATTTTCTGTTTTAGCAGTGGTAAAACATGATCATGACTTCACTAGCTGCCTAGGTTTCCAGTGCCCTCTTGTTTGCAGGTTTTAAGTCCAATTACAGAGCTCTTGGTTACCTTCCCAGTACACATGCCAATACTAGACCTTTAAGGTTATTGAGTTATGCTGGTGTGATAGCTTCTGGGTAGGGTTGCTGGTTGGTTCCTTCCTTTGGAAGCATTCACGGTGCTGCCTTCTGGTTCCTTGAAATCTATTCCTATGAAAATAGTGATTCAGGTAAGTTCCCGCTCCAGGGGCTCCGGGCCTTGTGAAGAGATTTTTTTTTTAAAGAAATTTCTTCAGTACATTTTCTGTCCAGGTTTGCTTAATATTACGTGGATATGAACAAGTCATTTTTTGTACAAGGAAAGACTTCCATGGACAGAATGGGACACGAACCCAGCCACGGAACTTCTCATTTGCCATTAGTCCTGCCTGCAAGATGTGCTAGAATATAGGGAGGCTCAGAAATTATGGGAGTGCCCAATGATTGGTCCTACTTGAGATCCCTGCCACAGAGGGAGCCCAGGCCTGACACTGCCTGTAGCGCCAGGAAACAGAGCCTGAATGATCCAGAGATCTAGGAGAAAACCAAACAAACAACAAATGAATAAAAGTCAATGAAATGATTCTTAATGGTATTCTGTTATAGTCACAGATCAGAGAATAGTTATAATAGTCATCAGAGAGTCTTCATCCAGCAACTGTTAGGAGTAGATCCAAAGACCCACAGCCAAACATTAGGTGGAGTTCTGGGAATCCTGTAGAAGAGAGGGAGGAAGGATTGTAGGAGCCAGAGGAGTCAAAAATACCACAAGAACATGTACCACAAAATCAATTAACCAGGAGTCACGTTGCCTCACAGAAACAGGGCCGACCATAAGAGAGCCTGTATGGGTCTGATCTAGGTCCTCTGCATGTATGTTATGCCTGAGTGACTTCTTGTTCTTGTGGGATTTCTAGTAATTGGAGCAAGGACAGTTTCTGACTCCTTTGCTTGTTTTAGGGACCCTTTCCCTTCTACTGCATTGTCTCAACCAGCCTTAATGTGAGGATGTGTGCCTGATCTTATTGTAATTTTTTATGTCATGTTTGGGAAGCCTGTTCTTTTCTTAAGGGAAACAGAGGAAAAGTGGGTCTTTGGGAGAGGGAAAGTAGGTGGGATTAGCTGGAAGGACGGGAAGGTGGGGAAACTGCAGTGGGGATGTAACTAAATATATGAGAGAAGAGTAAATGGAAAAGCTAATGATAAAGCAGGTTTTGTGGGTTGGAATTGATTTTGGCAGGTCAGATTTTAGTGCTTCTGTGATGACCTGTCCTTTGAAACAGCAGAGCAACGTCTCAATGTGACAAGAGCAGGAGAGCACAGAAGGATTAGTAGGTCTTCAGGGAGGATCTTGTTCTAGAACTACTTAGGAAATCCTGCCTAGCCTTTGGCCACTTCTGGCTGTTTAGCGGCAGTCGCAGGCTGGCATTTCTTTGTCCTTAGCTGCATCATTATGTTTTGAATCTTATAAGCAGCAGACAGCCCTGTGGCTTTGTCTTCATATGACTTTCTTTTTCCAAGGGCATGTGTCACATCAGAACAAGGACTTTCTGTCCTCTAGGACTGCATCATTTTACCTAATTGCATCTTTGCTGACTCATTCCCAAATTCACAAGTACAGGGATAAGGACACAAAATTTTTACTTATATCTGTTTATTTACTTACTTACGTATATGTTTTGGTTGGGACACAATACAAACCATAGCTGTGACCATATGTAGAAGTGAGGAAGTAGGTCTTGATAGCTTTATTAAGGCAAGGCCTTAGAACACAGTGTCAAGCATCTTCTGTTTCTCTTCATGCCTTCTTTTGTTTTTCACTAAGTATCTTTGCTCAAGCTGTTCTCAATCTCAAATATTATATGCACAAGCCATTTTAATTATGTAACTCTTGATCTTTCCTTTAAACTTCACATCACATAAATTTCCTCACGTATGTTATTTCTAGCTAGGGAAGTATGAATGAAGACTTAGACTCCATGTCTCATATAGAGTTCTGTTTGGATGTGCTTAAGCATTTATTGACATAGTGGTGATTAAGCAGATGTCTTTGTTCTTACATAGGATAAATAGACTTATTGCATAAGTCTTGTTTGTTATTTTTGCAATATCCATAATGCTTAACACAGTTCCTAACCAAAAAGTTTTATAATTTATACAATAAATTAACATTTTTATTTTGTGTTCAGTGAAAAAGAGATAGTAGCATGCTCCATCATTAGAAAATATGAGTCATGTGTTACATACCATTTGTTGGCACTGGGGGATATTAATATTTATGTGTACGTAATTTTGAGATGAAGTCCATTTTAAGAAAAGAACGCACCAATATATAGAGGAAGGCATTTAGAATTCTGTATGAATGTAAACCCAGCATTTGGGAGACTGAAAGAGAGGCTTCTTGAGATCAATACACTTTCATGATTAGAACCATAAAAACCATTTCGAACCAGCTATTCAATGTGTGCTAACTTTGTGGTGAAGATTTAATCTCTCTGGAGTTTTATGGTCTGTGTGAATTCCTGTACTTTTTGTTATAGTCACAGAATGTGGATTCTTATTCATAGAGTAGAAATAGGCATAGCACCTAATTTATGCTCTAATTTCCACTCTTATTTTAGGTCACATAGGTAAAGTATCCAGAAAATACATTTCATGATTCTTGAACTCAATTTTGAAAGATAAAAAATGCCCTGTCTCTTTTTCTAATACAATGAAGGGCTTTCAGATGGAAATATTTTTCATTTTGAATATGTGTGTTAGCAAAACTTTCAGAAAAAATACATTAACAATTATATATGAAAAAAGAGACTATCCAGGACATGACACACAGCCAAGGACAAGGAGTCCTTCCTAGTTCATCTACAGGTGAAATCAACAGCACAAATTTAGTACCTTCTAAATCAAGTAACAGAGAGACATTATCTTTCAGAGAAATGCAGAACTGGGTGTCATTGTGTCTCAGTTATCTGGGACAATGGTATTACTGTGTGACTGAACACTATTGATGACCAAAGAAATGATTCCACCAAATCTAGCCTTGGGGCTTAAGGGGTGTATTAGGTTACTAAAGGAATATAGGTGATTCAGAGTTACTTGTATCACTGAAAACCCCACCCCACCATGGGCACTGACTCACAGGAGTTGAGACCATGAAGTTCTCTGCCCAACTTGCATTCAGCTTCATTGGAAAATCTAATCTCCTCCCTTCATGCTTTTACTTCCTAATGCATGTTGTAACTTTCTGGGCCTTCTGAATTTTATAAGTCTTCCTCCATTCTCCAGGAGGTAATGTTTTAGTTTGGAGAAAATAGCTACATAAATGAGCTTAGGCTAAGAAACTAGTCTGTTGTTTGTTGAATTAACTCCAGATCTTTCAAAATACACTGACAATCAGATCATAATAAATCTTCTCCTTTTTTTGTTTTTTGTTTGTTTGTTTGCTTGATACAGAGTTTCTCTATATAACAGTCTTAGCTGTCCTGGAACTAGGTTTTGTAGGCCAGGCTGGCTTCAAACTCACAGAAATCCACTTGTCTCTGCTTCCTGAGTGCTGGGATTAAGGCGTGTGCCACAACCCCCTGGCCATAATAAATTCTTTATTTGTTATCAATCAAATACATCTTTGAATATTGTGAATTGTTGTGGTTTGTTTGGTTTACAAACTATAAAAGTAAAATGAAGTTTTGGTTATATAAATGTCTGTAACATCACACATTATAATATAATTTTTTGAGCTTCCATGATTAAAGTTTCTAACAGGTAGTAGTATAATAATAGCTATCTTAAATATAATCACATAAATATTTTCTCTAACAGATATGATCAAAAATAATGTTTCATATAACTTTCTTGGAAAAGTGACCCAATTGTTATCTATTATTACACAATTTTGATTTTACATAGATTAAATAAACTGACAATATTTTAATGGGAGTAGCACTTTATTATTCCAATATAAATTCTTTTATAGAGGACAGACATGAAATGCTGCTTAATTCTGTTTGCCTCAGAGGCAGATTGTCCTATTAACAACAAAATTGTTTCATCCAAACAATGCCTAGCATCAATTCAAAAGTCACTGAAAGGCAGCCTGAATATACATCAAATTTATTGAGACATCACAATTTCATTTCATGAATCTCAAATGTTTCAATTATAGCTTGGGGAATGTGTATGAGTCTTCTAATTTGATTTTGTGGATGTTGGTAAATTAACAACATATTGTTGGTACCTAGGCTTTTAGGAGAGAGACATTGTCAAAATATGTAAAAGAAAAATAATTGATATAACTCTAAAGCAGAGGCACATTTACCAAATCAATTTTGCATACTGCTTAGTCTTTCAAATATACTGAGGAAACATGGGTCTGAGGATATATCACTACATGATTTTTGATTGCGGTCACTCCTCAGATGAAATCCTGAAAAAGTATACTGCATTTTTAGATTTGGTTATCAATTTATCACCAGTCACTGCATAGAATAATCAGTGTTTCAAAAGTGTCAAAGGTGAGAAATAATGTACCAATATTCTATAAACTGAACAAATCTCCAACAGCAAAAGCAACCAATAACATAGAAATTACCATATAAGTTATTTCAAAGATTTATTAAATAATATATAAAGTTAGTGTATAAGGAATTCCCCATATGCTTACACAAACACCATGTATGAACATCCACATGATACAAGTAGATAATAATGTTTTTATTTTGTTTTGTGTTCTGTTGTTTGTAATAGCTTAATAATATGAAATTTTTAAAATTTTCTGGTTTACAGAAATTAAATAATCACTGTCAGTGGCCCACAATTTGCTTATGCAAAATGCAAAGACCTGAGTCTTAAAGTAGAATATGAAAAACTCAAATGTAGGGAAGGAATTTGTACCAAGTATCTGTGAAGAGAGGCTTTGGCCTAATCAGCCAACTGCAGGATTCACAATATTACTGAAGAATAAAACGACCATTTGAATAAGAAAATGTTAGTGCTTGATTTTCATCTTCAATTGGGTGAAAATAATTTTAACCTCATTGACCTTTTATATGCAGATTATATGGGATAGTAAATGTAGGGTTTTTTAATATACTATTTATTATACATTAAAATCAATCTCAATTTTTATTCTCTATTCCAAATATATTTGTGTTTTTAGTTGAATTAACTGCTTAAGTTTTTTATCTCAAAAAGATCCTTTGCATAAATCAGAGGAAATAATTAATATACTTGATGTAATTTTCCTTAGGAATAGTAGATACCAGTATTAAAGGCAGATCACACATGTCTAACAAATAAAAGAGAGAAAATTAAGAATAATGTCAATTTTGGACATACTTGTGGAAGGATTCAGCAGAGGTTTATAATTTTAAGAATTTACCAGGGTCAGGTATATAGTTCAGTTGGCATAGTACTTGTCTAACATGTGGAGTGTCCTAAATTCAGTGCCAGCATCACATAAAACCAGGTGTGGTGGGATAAGCTTATAATGTGAGCATTGGAGAAGTGGAGGAGGAGGAGGCATAAAAGTCTTCTGCTCAGAGATAAGCACTAGGGAAACAGACATGTTAAACACCCAGGGCAGTCTCTTCTAACAGAGAAATGAATAACCGGTTTTTGTTTGGTTTTGTTTTTGCTGTTGCCCAAAAGGCTAGGATTAGAGGAGGTTAATAGTGGTGATCTTTGTGCTGTCTGTGTGGCCAAGGACACAACAGACAATGGATTCCTCCTCGGGATCTTTATGAGCTTGTTTTCTATAGAATCTATCTTTATGGAGGATGCCACATGTGCTTTACAAAGAGTTTCAATGTAGTCATGATTTAATTTTGTTGTGCAGTATAGATTACTTATCACCAGGAAACATTTTTTTTCCAAATTGTGATGTTCTTAACTATTCCTAAAATAAAGAACGAGATGCCAGATTCTCAAAGTTTGAATGAACACTGCCTACTGAGTCACGTTGAACAAGTTTTTCTTTTAGACATCTTATGGATGGACCCTGTTTGTTTGGACTTTGGAGAGACCCCCCCTTGACATGAAGGCAGAATAAGAAATTTATAGTTCTTTTTATCTACAGAATAACTCTGAGACCAGACAGGTTGCTTGAAACATTGTATCAAACAAAGAGGCAAGAATGTGCCAATGACAACAGTAGCATTCCTTAAGGCTTCTGCCTGACTTCTGTTTAGTTAAGGTCAGAGTTAGCTAAGTTAGTGGTATATGCACTAAAACCAGAAGAAAAAGCATCTCACTGGTGACCTATGAAGGGTCTGCCATCAAATCCTTCTTCTAATTCATTTTCTTTCTCCTCCCTTTTGTGCACTATTTTAGCATGACTTCAAAAAGCAAGTCAAATGATTTAATGCCGTTGGTAATCTGACTTCTCAGTTCCCACCCTGTGACCTACTGCTTACTGAGTCTGCTACTGTGTTAGACTCTTATTCCTCTGGAACCATAAAAGGAATTAAACTGGTTCTTCCTGAAGCTGCCTATGATCATAGTGTTTCATTCTATCAAGAGAAAAGTAAATATTATGCTTCCTATGATATTTAGAATGACAAACTAAGCTCTTCAACAGTACTCTAAACACTGTATCTTCCATTACCACCTTCATCTCTCATATTGTATGGGGCCTCACCCTGCACCTTGATCATTTGTATCTAGTTACAAAGTCTTCCAACTAGTGGGAACAGTACAGTGAAATGCTGCATTTTTATAGGTTATAAAGACACACAGTTCCTCAAGGTGTACCTGACAATAAGTATTACAGGGACTAACAAGTTCAAGTCGCCCAACTAACTGGACAGAGCACACATTGTTATATTGAATGCACAAGAACACAGGGTTAAGAAACTTTGAAAAGTATATGGACTGATCATATATTTTCAACATCATAGTTTGAAATATTTCAAGCAATATTAAATAGAATTCCAAATGCTACAGGATGGTAGTATTTGCTGGAGTTAAATGGAATACACAATGAAGAGAGAAAGCAAATGTTATCTAGAGGAGTATGCCAAAGGTACATCCCTGGAATCCTGGGCCAAAGAATCAAAAGGTGTCATTGCTTACATCATTGACCCAAGAAAGCTGCAAAATGACACCATGAGAATGCATCATGTAGAGGACAAACATCAGCCCCTGGGCTTCACCTGTTGCCATATAATATCCTACGAAAGCTGTCATTGAAATCAAGTACCTGTTTAGGAATCTTTCTTCCCTGTTTCCTTCATAGTCTTCCCAATTCCTGGTAGTGGCATTCTAATCTCAAATCTTATGTGTTCACCTTCCTATGACTCTGCATATAGTGAAACTATGGAACACCCATCTCACTGTGTGTGGGTGTGGGGGCTGTGTTTGCCTTTTGTCACTTGGCTTAATGATTCCATTTTTTTCATGCTGTCACTAAATGACAGAATTTCTTCCTTTTCCAAATTGTATAATATTCCCTGGTATATTCATATACATAATAAATTATTTATCTTCCTGTCTGTCAACAGAAATCTAGATTAGTTTTATATTCTAGCTACTGTGAAGAGTGTAGTAATAAGCACAAGAGTGCAGGTGTTTTTTCCATATGCAAAAATGTCACTTGGGTGTATAATGACTACATCATTACTGGATCATATAAGAGTCCTACACAGTGGTGAACAGCATTACTGTTTTTTTCTAATGGCTGTATTTATTGCATTCCCCCTGACAGAATGCAAAATTTCTCTTTTCTCCATATTTTTGTCTTCAAAGCTTTCACTTATCTTTTGGGTAATAAACATTGTATTGAAGAGAGGTGGTATGGTAACAAAAATGTGCCCTTTTCTGTTGATTAATAGTGTATAATTTTTTTTCTTGTACTCACAAGTCACTTGTGTTCTTTAGATCAATGTCTAGACTATTTTATGATCATTAGCTCATAAGTTGTGGGTTTTTAGAGCTTGTTTTATACTTTGGAGAGTATTCATCACATTTTTAGCTTCAAATATTTACTTTTATTCTGTAGGTTGTCTAGATCATTTTTCTGATGCCTTTCTTTGCTGTGAGGAGGTTTTCAATTTACTGAAACATCATGTCTCTACTTTTACTTTGGGTTCTTGTCCACCTTTTCCCCTTTTATAGGTTTTGCTGTAGAGGATGTGGAGGAAGGGGAACATTCCTAAATTGCTGGTGGGAATGCAAACTTGTGCAACCACTTTGGAAATCAGTGTGGTGGTTTCTCAGGAAACTGGGAATCAACCTACCTCAGGATCCAGCAATACCACTCTTGGGAATATACCCAAGAGATGCTCAACCATACTACAAAA
>JAQHUG010000015.1:15040261-15054197 GCA_028555095.1 Dicrostonyx torquatus | reverse complement strand
AAAAAAATCAAAAAAAGAACAAAAATAAAATTTCATCTAAGAACTGCAGGCAAACAAATCCGCAATTTTCACTTTCTTAATCTCTCAAATGTCTTCTTTTGCACACATGGGAAAAATAGAATGCATCTGCTTTCATGCTTTCTTGTGAAAGGAGAATAGCTCCCATGAGTCTTTGGACTCTCTCCTGTGTTTTGTTCCATTGTTTTCAAGTTTAGTTAAATACATTCTAGAAAAGACTTCTGATACTGAATTATCAGTATAAGTACAATACTGGTGTTATTCATCATGGACTCTAATCCAGTTGCTGTCACTAAACTTGACAACCAACCTGCTTCTAATGGGAACTTCTAGCTTGAACTCAAATGACCCTGACTAACATCCAGGTAATAGAAAGGATGAAGTAATTAAATAGCTTCTTATACTTTTTCCACTTTTCTTTTGCTGGGATATAATTTCTTAGTTACGCTTTAACAAGAGATTTCATAGGAATTTTTTCTCTACTCTTTAGGACAAGTGCTCTCCACTCTAAAGGTCTCTTACACAATTTAGGTGACTTAAAAGTCTCAAGTAACTAAAATGAAAGCTGACATCAAGATATCAACTTTCATGTAGTCATCTTACTGTCGTCTTGACCCAGCTTTTGGTTTCTGGGTAAAGGTAATAGCTGCTTGGTTTCTCTTCCTGAATAGCCAAACCCACAACTGCCTACCCTTCTGAGTTGTTACATCCTGGCCTATAAACCAATCCTAGTCACTCAGTGCAACTAGGAAACAACCTAGAGTTTCTGCATAGAACTGCAACTATTCAGACAGCCCAACACAGACATGTTAGCTCTATCCCCACCTGTTCTACCCAAAGGAAAACATAAGGGCTTGTTATCCACCATCCTTCCCATCCACTCTCCCTCATGACTTAAGCCTGATAATTTCCATACTAGGTCCCTCCCAACTGCCATCCCTGTGTCTGCTCCACTTCCTCTTCTCAAATATTTTCTCTTCAACTTTTTTGTCTTTTATGTGTTTAGAAAACCTTCCACCCATGAGCAAAAACTTGCAATGCTCATTTGAATTTTGCTAGTTTTAATAAACATGATGATATCTAGTTATATTTTCCTCTGAAAGACAAAATTTTAGTTTTCTTCATGGCTGAAGAAAACTACTCTCTTTCTCTCTCCTCTGTGTATCATCTTTTGTTTTGTTAGCTCAAATACCTAAATAATAAGACCAATTTAAAATAGTATTTTTCTAAATCGTAGTTTCTTTAACAAATCATTCAAATCTTGTCTTGTGATTCTGTCACACTGATTCTAGAAAGACGATATGCATACCACATTGTCTTTTTCTTTTAAAGCTAGCATACAGAGTGATGAGTTCCAATTACAGAGGTTTCATGCATAAATGTCATTTCATTATATCTTATTCCCCTCTCTCTCCTATTATCTTCTCTATCCCTTTCTGCATTTCTCTTGCTGTTCCCTATCTCTCTCCAAATGTCCCCCTTTTCTGCTTTTTATGTCAGATATATACCACTACCAGTTTTTTTTTTATTAAACCTTCCTTCGTAGGTTATTTTCTACACCTGTTACACGAGAAGGCATTTCAATAGGAATCAAAAGTTGTTAATAAGACTGATTTTTTATTTTATTGAAAATTAAAAAGTTGTTTAACAGAAACTAGTGAGGTAAAGGTTTTAGTCAGTATAGGAACATGTACATATACATATTAATATACATATGTATGACTACGTACATGCAGGTATATTTTACTTTCCATCTTAAACTATAATTTAGTCAAGTATTCTGTACTTATGTTGCCCAACTTTGCTTTTTACTCCTGAAGTAACTCGGGTCTGATGTTTGTAGGCAGAGACTGCACATTCATTTCCTGACTTCCCAGACCCAAATACTAACATAGAAACTATATCAGTTACAGCAGTGTTTGGCCAATAGCTTAAGCATATTTCTAGCTAACTCTATTCATAAACACCATTTAAATGTTTTGTGGCATGGCCTCTTAAAAGAGGTGCAAGATTTTTACAGCTAACGCTGAGTCAGGAAACCTCTCTTAAATGAGATGTTCTTGCAACTAGCAAACAGAGCACACCTGCACAAATGATGCTACCAAGAAGCTGTACTTTTCTTACAGGTGTAGGATGGAATTTCAGAGTTGTTTGATTTGCATTTCTTTGATGGCTAAGGATGCTAAGCATTCCCTTCAGCCATTTTAGATTTCTCTGTTGAGAGTTCTCTGTTTAGGTCTGTACTCCAATTTTTTATTGGATATTTGTTCTTTTGATAACCAATTTCTTAATAATGGTTAAGATAAAAAAAAAAACACTGATGACACCTTATCCTGGAGAGGATGTGGGGTAAAGGGAATACTCCTGAATTGCTGGTGGGAGTGTAAACTGGTACAGTTCTTTTGGATATCAGTATGGCGATTTCTCAGGAAATTAAGAAACAACCTTCCTCAAGACCCAGCAATATCACTTTTGGGTATATACCCAAATGATGCTCAATTGTACCACAAGGACATGTGATCAACTATGTTCAAAGCAGCATTGTTTGCCATAGCCAGAACCTGGAAACAACCTAAATACCCCTTGACCAAAGACTGGATAAGTAAAATGTAATACATTTTCATAATTGAGTACTACTCAGCAGAAAAAAAAATAATGACATCTTGAAATTTGAAGGCAAATGGATGGAGCTAAAAAACATCATATTGAGTGAGATAACTCAGACCCAGAAAGACAATACCATATGTCCTTATTCCTACGTGGCTTTTAGACATAAAGCAAATAAAACCAGCCTACAATTCACAATCCTAGAAAACCTAGACAATAATGAGGACTCTATGAGAGACATACATGGATATAATCTAAATGGAAAGTAGAAAAAAACAAGGTCTTCTGAGTAATTTGGGAGATGGTGACCATGGAAGAGAGTAGAAGGGAAGGGAAAAGGTCTGCAGAGGAGCAGAAAAAAATGTATAGCTCAATAAAGTCAGTTAAAAAACATAAAAACGACGCGGTTCTTGACTCTGTTCTTTTGTGTTTAGAATTACTTCTCCAGTTTTCTTAGGTTTTATGTGGATGAAGTTGCCTTATTGGTGCAATTTGTAGGCTAAGACTGCTCATTCATTTCCCAACTGCCCAGATCTGAATAACACAGAAAATATATCAATTACAACAGTGTTTGGTCAGTAATTTAAACATATTTCTAGTTATCTTTTACATCTTAAGACAACCCATAATTCTGTCTGTGTTAGCCATGTGGCTGATACCATGTATCAGTAAGGCATTCTCATCTTGCTTCCTCTGTCTGGGTGATGACTGCATACTGAGTCCTTCCTCTTCCCAGAATTCTCCTATTCTAATCACCCTGCCTCTACTTCCTGCCTGGCTACTACCCAATCAGCATTTTATTAAACCAGTACAAGTGAAAAATCTTTACAGGGTACAAGACCATTATCCTAGAGTAGATGTTCATGAAATGATTTGTTTTACACATTTCTTTTATGACTACTAGATGATTTACTTTTGCTTTGAGTCTTTCCTCCTTTTTGTTTGAAGTTTTCTGGCATGCTGTTGGAGGGCAGTAGGGGGTACAAGGGTGTAAAGGAAGATTATTACTAATGGCGTTCCTAGTCTAAGAACTAAGATGTTTTAGAATTTTCAACGTGAATAGTGACCTTTAAAATGTTAAAAGGACTGACAGAAAATGGTAAAGTGTTAAGCTAAACTAGCATTGAATATTCTGTAAGCATCAAGAAAACACTGGTGGTTTAAAGATAAATCAGCTAAAGCTTTGTGTGGCTCAGGAGGGATTAATATACTTTGAATTACTTTAAGCCTTTAGGCTCAAAGTAGTAGTTATACCAACTACATATGAATCCCTGTGGAACAGAATTTCCTGTTTTGTCTCTTTTCTTATGAATTTGTATAATGATCCATGTGGTATCAAGAGAGCAATGTGAAAACACATTGATTCCTCATGACCAAATCACATTTATGCCACTCATTTAGTTTTCCACATGATACACACTAAATTGAAATTACCTTATGTGCCTAGCATAACTACTGATGTGGAGCCTTCCTTGTAGTCTAGGGGTTTCCTGTTTCAATGTATGAGTTAGTTTTAACATAAAACTAATTATTTTTAATGAAACAATCCTGCTTCTTCTCACAGAATCAGGTGTTTAGAGCTATCTTGAGGTATCATGTTATGTTTTATTTTTTTTTCTGTGTTCAGTTCTCATATTTCACTGTTCTAGCCAGTTATTTAATACACATATTGAAAATCTCATTGGAGAATTTATAATCATATGCATTGTCTATATCTCAGGTGCTAGTGAATAGCATTGAATAGAACAGGCCCAGTCTTACAAAGTGTTAACTGAAACTGTCAAAGAGTGTACATATCGCCTCTAATTATTATTCCCCAGGTATTATGGCTTCCTTTTTTGGTCATCCTGTAATTCTTATTTCTAATCATGAAATTATTTTGAGATTTTAATATACAGTTCTCATTCTATTTCATATTTCCTTTGCTATTTTTATATTCATGTAGTCACAAAGTAAATGAAACATCCTGGGTATTGATCCTGTGAGACAAAACTTTGCATCTTAGAAGGAATCTCATTAGGACTCAGGCTGGTGAAATAAAGCAGTGACTCCCAACCTTCATAATGCTGCAACTCATTAACACAGTTTTTCATGTTCTGGTGACGCCAAACCATAAAATTATTTTTGTTGCTACTTCATAAGTGTAATTTTGCTACTTTTATGAATCATAATGTAAATATCTGTGTTTTCCGATGTTCTCAGACAACCCTTGTGAATGGTTTATTGGACCCCAGGTTGAGACTCACTGTCTAAGAGGCAATAAAATGTTAACTACAGGGAAGCCACTCCAGCTCAGAAAGTAAGCAAATTACTAGCTTCAGGAATTCTTAAGATGTCTTGATTTATTAAGTTTTTCCTTCCCAAAAATATAGAGCGGTAATAAGTGTTGCCTGAAGAGGCTTGGATCAATACAGTATGGAAAAGATATTCTTTAGTCTGTTGAGCTGCCTGCTGTCTGTGCAATACCTCCATGTCTCTAGCTGGCATCCATGGTTGGGTGACACAAGTGGCTTTGAGTCAATTCTCCTTCTGAAGTTGCCTCTCTCTAAAATTCTTGTAAATAACCCTAACTTAACCAACGTTCACCAAGTTGAATTTTAGTGGCAATCATACTTTGCTCTGTCATCAGTTCCTTCTCTTGGGTAAGTAGATGTTTGTACACATCATTGAAGGAGATTAATACCCCATGCCTTGAAAGAAAATTGGATTTCAGACTTCCAAGAGGGTTCTTTGCTTCAGAAAGGTTCTTTCTCTCTGGGTATTTTGCTCTGTGTGTTTCCCCATTCCCCTAGTCAATGCTGATATCCACTAACTGATTTTGTTTGTTGTGTCTGAGATTTTTCTCTCATGCTGCCTTTTGTGCTAAAAAAAAAATTGTTCATGTCCTTTAATTCTTTAACTGACAGAAAACAAGCGAGGTCAAAACCCTAGATGGGAACAATTATAGAAGTAATGTCACTTTTATTCACAACTATTTCACAATAATGAGTACTGTTTCTGAACTCTTAAATATTTGCAACTCAAAGTTGACTAAATGATTGTAACAGGGACACTACTTTTTCTTAACATAAATGTCATCTCTATCTGTTTTTATACCACACACATAACATAAACCTATTGTTATTGAGACAGCTTAAAAACACAGCTGTCTAAATCCAATATTTTAGGATTAAACTTCTCAAAAATTCTACCTTTAAAGTCTTATTAGCTAATTTATGGTAAATATTTTTACTTATACACAAACAATAATAGCAATACTAAATAAATAAGAGCTTTCATTGAAGAAAGTAGTAATACAAAAAATTGAAGAATTTAGTATTTTCCTAGATACAAAATTTGGAACTGGAGAAACAAATGATCTTGAAGTACTAACATGTTTCTTCTCACATGGCTAGAAGAAAGGAATCAGGTTTTACTATGACTACATTGAGAAATTGCTAGTGGCTAAGTTTTTTGTAACTACTTCTCATTCTATCAAGAATTTCAGAGTGCTGGTTTCATACAGCCCCGGCAGAAGTAAAGAGTATTTATCTCAAGAAGATGATGGGTGGAAATCATTCACGTCTAGAAGTCATTTCAAGTCAGCACTGTCAGCATGAGCAATATTTAATGGAAAAGCAGGCTGCCACCAAACCTCTAATCAAGTAATCAAGCCTCTTTTATTTTTTTTTTATTGTTAAAAGTAAAATTTACATTTACTCCCCTTGTTCCCGGCCCTCCCGCTCCCCCACTACCCCACCGCCCTCCCCCTGCTTCCTGAAGATGGTGCAGGATACCCTGTCCTATGGGAAGCCCAAGGCCCTCCCCCCTCCATCTCAGTCTAAGAAGATGTGCATTCATATAGAATAGGTTCCCAAATAGTCAATACATGCAGAAGAGATAGGTCCCAGTGCCATTATCGTTGGCTTCTCAGTCAGTCCCCACTGGCAGTCACATTCATAGAGTCCAGTTAGGTCATTTGCTCATTCAGTCTTGGTCCAGCTGGATTTGATGAGCTCCCAATAGATTGAGCACGCTGTCTCTGTTGGTGGGCCATGTACTCACTCATTAGTGGACCTTAGCCATTAACAAAGGACATTAAGCTTACAGCTCACAAGCCTGCAGAAGCCAAATAGCAAGGTGAACCCAAAGAAAAACATAAAGATTTTCCTGGAAGTCGGAAGCAACAAAACCTTCAGACAAAAGTTGGAAGCACGGGTTTGGGGATGAGGGTGGGGGTTGGGATGGGGGAGGGGCTAGGTGAAAGAGAGGGGGTAGAAGGGAGAAAGGAAGAACTGCGGAGAGCCTGGGTTGGGGGAGGGTGGAGATGCAGGAAGGATGGTTATTGGGGAAGGGAATAAGATATCTACATTAACGGGAGTCTTTCTAAGATTTGCAAGGGACTTGTCTCTTGAGGGGATCCCAGGCATTCATAGGGAGGTACCAGCTAGGTACTTGGGCAGCAGAGGAGTGGGTGCCTGAACTGAACTTGTCCCATAGTTACTTTGTTGAATATCAAGCCTCTTTTATGATCCAAATATTGTCCCCAGATATTGAAGTTTTAACTCTCAATGAGGTGATATTAAGAAGTCTGGCACCTGGCTAGTAGGTCTTCAGAGTAGAGTTACCATGAATGGAATACCATTTTAAAAGCCCCAGAAATCAACTTTACCACTTCTTTCCTATGGAGGCATGATAGAAAGATGACTGACATTGAACCAAGGAAATACAGCACACATTAGATTTTTCAGTGCCTTTGTCTGTAGTCATGAGAGAGGCACCGTTCTATATTATCACTCTCAGCAGCCCTAGAAGTGACATAGGTCAAACCAAAATTGATGGCTACAGTGCTGAAAAACTTTTCAGAACTAGTCAGTCTTGTGGGACAGAATCAGAGTCTTGAGTAGAGAGGTTTTAAATAGTGTTCTATGTGGTACCTAGGGGAGAATTGCATAGGGAAAAATACACTCAAGAGCATGGGCTTGCACTTCCATATGAGAGACCCACAGAAAGTAAGACAACTTAGGAAGTAAACACTGTCAGCAGTATTTACAATCAAATGTCTTTTAGCAGCTGTTGTTCTTTTCTCAGCAGCCAATCAACTCAAAGACAACAATATAACTTACAGTATCCAGTCTGTGTATTTTCCATCTTTATATGGAAACTAAGCTAGGGTAGATGGGATCTGGGAGTGCTAGGTTTTCTCCTGAACCCATTTGGTTAGGTTTGAGTCCAGCTATTGTAAATGGAGGCTAAGATGGGTGGTTTCCTGGCCACCTAGACCTGAATAATCACAGAAACTATATTAATTAAGGACTATTTGGCCCATGGCTCAGGTGTATTCTTAGGTAGTTCTTATATCTTAAATTCACCCATTTTTATTAATCTCATGTATCACCACCACAAGACTGTGATCTACCGGTAGGATTCCAGCTCCTTTCTCCTTCATCAGCTACATGGTGTCTGTGTGACTCTGCATTCTTTCTCCCTGCATTCAGTTTAGTTTTCCCCATTTAGCTCTATTCTTCTCAGCTGTAGGCTGAAACAGCTTCTTTATTAACCAATAGTAATAAAATATATTCATAGCATACAGAAGGAGCATACCATCTCTTCTTTCCTGTCTAAATAAAAAGGAATGCTCTAACTTTGTTATAGTAAGTATAATATAGTATAGTATATTAAGTGCTGCATAGCATTACCTCCCAAAAGAGTGAGAGCTCTTTGGGCTACCAGCAGGAATTCATCTTTTAAAGAAACCACTCATCTTCTTGTGGCCAGAAAACAGTCCATCGGGAGAAAAAGAATCTACCAAGAAGCTGCACCTGGTTCCCATTTTCTGTGGGTCTAAATACCCTCTTTTTCTCTTATGTTTTTTTTTTTTGTTTTAGGTCTTACGTAGATTCATGCCTCACATTGGGTGCCATTTGTAACCAACGGCTGTGCTTTAGTTTCCCTACCCAGATCTGACAAATCACAAAGAAACTATATTAATTACAACATTGTTTGTCAAATGGCCCAAGTGCATTCTTAGCTAATTTTTACATTTTAAATTAGCCCATTTCTATTAATCTATGTATCACCATGAAGCTGTAGCCTACCGGTAAGATTCTGCTGTTTTTTTTCCATCAACAGCTACATGGTCTATGCCTGATTCCAACTTCTTTCTCCCTGCATTCAGTTTAGTTTTCCCCACATAGCTCTTCTGCCTGCCATAGGTCAAAGCAGCATCTTTATGAACTAACGGTAATAAAACATATTCCTAGCTTACAGAGGAGAATCCCACATCAAGTTCTGACCTATGCTGTTGGCTAAAAAGCCTCAGGCAAATGACTTTTTCATAAATTTGAACTCCAAAAGTTAGGCATTAATTTAAGCATGATTAATAAAAAGTCAGAGAAAGAGAGAAATTTGGTTTCAACCTCAAGATCTGTATTGCAAACAGTTGTCCACTGGCTCTTACCTCACCTCAATCTGAATTTGCAATGCTGCATCCAGGAATCTATAAAGAGACTGTGTCTGAGAGTTGTCTCCTCCCATTCTATAATACTCTCTAGGGCAGAAATTAAAGGCATGCACCATTGGGATTAAAGGCATGAATTACCTGATTACTACAGCAACTAGTTTGGCAACTGGGATTAAAGGTGTGTGATACCACTTCCTGGCCTGTAAGGTTGACCAGTGAGGCTATATTACTCTCTCATCTTCAGGCAAGCTTTATTTATTAAAATACAAATAAAATGTCACTATACTGAATGCTTCCTATAATCATATTTTATAAAGAACTTTTGATATGAATCACCACTTAGATTCCAAGTCCAAAACAAATATGCAAACACTTACTGTAAATTTTGTACAGGAACACAATTTCTACAAGTTATGAATATTTCTAACTGAAATAATTTGCAGTATGAGAAAAGGCTTCTCTGTGCTGACTTGTTTCCTCATGTTTAGACTACAAGTTCAGATAATTTCATATTTAAAAGCTCCCAGTACTATTTTAGACATTATTATGTGATTCAAAACCATTGCCAAAGACTTAAGACTTTAATATAAGATTATTCCTCAGGTTGACATGAGGATTTAAAAAGAATCAAATGTCCCTAGATGTACAGATAAACTGAATCATATCTTAAGGGTGGGAACAATGTGGAGAGACCCTGAGGAACAATGACCATCACATTTTCCCCAGCACAGAGCACTTTTATAGGTTTATCTTCCTGTGGATTTTCAGGTAGGAGTCCCTTGATTCACTACTGTTTCTATTTTTCCATTTCAGGGAAGGGAAAGCAACTGGTTTCTGTCATAACCAATTCTGTTTTGGCCATAATCTAAAAATTTCCAGGTTTTTTACTTTGTAGAGGAGATCATAATTTCAACAGGATGTAACCCATGGAAGTATTAAAATAAAACTCCCTGAAAAGACTAAAGGGATGAACTAATGAGAGTAATGGGAGTCATTTAAAGTAAACAATGTTAGTGCTTAGTAAATAGTCTTTTGACTTAAAGTTCTTGCTACTATATCAATATTTTTTCTCTTAAGAAAGCCATAAGAAAATGTATGGTGTAAAATCTGCAAAGAACACTGATAATAAATAGTCACCTAAATAAGCTGGGCATAGTTGCTCTTAATCTTTTATAATAACGTTTATTATCTATTATTTATTATGTATTACCAGAACAAAATATTTTTGTCTGTGATTTGGAAAAATATACCATAGTATTTAGATAAATTTAGCTTGAATCTTATTTATCTATCTATGAACAATTCCTGAATTTTTTTCTTACAAATAAAGTTTTATCCATTTTTTCTAAATGGGTAATAAACACCTTTGAAAGTATTCAGGATCTCTAGAGATCAATAAATCACATGTGAAAAAATTTTTTAATTTACCTTTTTTTACTCTTCACCCTTTTCAGAGTGGCATCATCATGAAAATAAATGAAAATTTTTGTTAATGATGTGAAGGTGAAAAAACTCTGGTAGAAATGTAAACTAGTGCAGTCAGTATAGAAATCAGTGTATAAACCTCTCAAGGAGCAAAAAGAGGGATTATATGCTCTCCAGCTATCTGGTTCATGGATCTTGGCCGAAAGGATTCTGCATCCTTTTACAGAGATCTTTGCATAGCCATTCTTATCTCTGCTGTTTTCACAACGCCAAGGAAATACAACCAGCCCAGATGTCCATCAACATTAAACAGATAATGAGAACGTTTTATATTATATATATATATGTATATATATATATATATACACACACACACACACAATGAAATTTTATTTTACAATAAAGAAAAATGAAATAAAAATTTTCAAGAATGTGGACGGAAATGGTGAACATTAGTGAGATAAACAAGACTCAAAAAGACAAATCCTGTACTTTGCCTTGCTTATGTACAGATCCTACCCTATCACAGCTAAACATGTGTTTACTACTAAATTTATTAGCATTTACTACTGGTAGCTTATGAATCTGGAAAAGTACCCATGTTAATGAAAAGCAGTGAGGATTTGTGGGATGGGATGGCGAAGACAACAGAACCCATGAGATTTCAAAGTGTGACAATATTAGGGGGATATAGGGACCAGGTTCCAGAGGGGAGAGAAAGAGGCAAGAAGATATGTAAGTGTATACATGTGTGTATGTATACACACATATGTACTATATTTACTATATATATTTACTAAATATATTTACTATATTAGCTATATATACATATGTGTGTATACACATATAGTTTATAAATATGACATGAAACATGCTACTTTGTAAGCTAGTGAAAATAACCATTAAAATATTTTATACATGTACCCTTTTATTACTTCATGTTATAAATCATACTTTCCTCTGGAATATAATAGTATATTGATTATTGTTTATTATGTACCCAACTTTGTATGTGTAAATCTGTCTTATTCATGTTTTAATCTTCCATAATGTAGTGGACCCTCTTAAAGGTATTTTTAAAAGTTATACCCTTTTTAGGACTTTATTTGCATCTTCCAAAAATTAGAGATTTCCCTAATATTTTAATAAGAAATTATAAAAGGATAAAAAAATAAGAAAGTGAGATATGTTTACAAATAAACACAAATAATTACAAATACTTTTCAAATAAATTTTCTTTTCTGCTTTCATATTAGCACAAATAAACGTACATATTTCCTGAGTCACTATGAAATAAACTAGAGACTGTGTGACTGTGAAGCCTAATGGTCATAATATGTTGTCATTTCTAGTAAAATTGACAGAAATCTTAGTATTGCTTTTTCCATTTTGCTTTCAATTTCTGTGGTAAAACAACATGAGCAAAAACAATGTGGGAGGAAAGGTGTTGCTACAGGTTACAGCAGAGGTCATAGAAAAACACTGCTGACTGCCTTTCTTGCCAGAGTTGGAACAGCCTGCTTTCTTAAACAGCCCACAACCACCTGCTCAGGGAGCAGCATTACCCATCAGGGACCACTCTCTGCGATATCAACTATCTATCAAGAAAATACCTCAAAAACTTGATAATGGACCAGTCATACAAAGGCATTTTCTCAGTTGAGGGTCCCCCTTGCCAAATAACTCCCTATTTGTGTCAATTGATGAATGACACTAATTATCACATACATGCTCATTGTATCCAGTACAATCATTTGATTATATTTAAATTATCTGGGCTACATTCAATGATTTCCCATTACCTTTCAACGTAGAAAGTAAGAAAAATGTATGTCTCACTTTTGTTTTCTTTAGCTTTCTTTATTTTGGCTTTTGTTTTTAACTAGGGCTTCGCTGTTTAGCCCAAGCTCCCCCTATTTTTTCTCAATGTGGTGGCCTAAACTTTATAATTATCTTCACCTTACTTTCTGATGCTGGGATTATAGACACAAAAATCAGTTAGTTGGCTCATAACCTACAGTTTTATCTTGAAATCCATGGTGTTGAAGATTTTATGAGATCAAGTCTATTTTATTTGAAGTACCACATTTTTGTTCTATGTCGTGCCACTATTTGAAGAGTTTATCTAGTTCATATATTTTCTGTAAATTATATATAATCTCTCTAAGTCAAACTTTACACTTTATAGTATCAGTTTTATTCTATAAAATGTCATACTCCACCACCTGATTGTCCCATAATCATTAATGTTTACCTTGATTGCATAAGGTAGAAACTCTCAAATGTTTAAACATAAGCTTATTTTTTCCAAATTATTATGAAGATACATGCATGTTTATTTCCTATGTCTTGCAATGGTGACTATAACTCTCACTAACCATTTTAAAAAGTTATTTCTAATTCTCCTATCATTTATTAGCTGATATTTTCTAAAAGGGAGCTTTCTTCAAAAAAAGACAAATAGCAGTTTTCCTTGAAAACTGAGGCGATTACCCATTACTTTCCCATAGAAAGGAAATTTATATTTATTTGTAACTTCGCAAGACTTGGACATATCACTGAGCTAACATGTAGCTAACATGTCTAGTGTTTAAATACTACATAGCATACCCTACTTTTCAAGCATGTGTCATTTCCATATGATAAAAAAGCTTTCAATTCCTTTCCCTGGTATTCTGAAATGATTACAATGTCTATAATCAACTCATCGCATCATAATATACTAGATCTTCTTTTTTCTAAGTATGCCAGTAGTTAGTACTCACTACTCAGTACTCCTTGACCCATCTTATCCTAATATCCTCCTTCACAAATTGTCAACAATTAAGTCTCAGTTCTTATGAAAGCCACATTTTATATTCTACATATGTCTGAAATCAGGGTACACTTATCTATGTGGACCTGGTTTACTCCAGTCATATATATATATAATATAGTTCCATCTATATTGTGGTGAATGACAGGATTTCAAATATATGATCTCTCAATACTATTCTATTCTGTATACATACATTTTCATTATCCTTTCCTCAGCAGAAATTTACTTTGGCTGCTTCCATGTCTTGGTTATAAAAATGTTGTTTCAATGTCTGTGTGAGTTAGCAAAGATATTTACATAAAAATTGTATTTTCTTTACATATTTATACATCTAGGATCCCTTAGTCACATGGTAGCTACACTTTTTAAAAATCCCATATTGTTTTCCATGATGGCTCTTCTAATTTATATTCACACCAACGTGTGCAAGCAAGTCACTTCCTTGCCCACACTTGTTTCCTTTAGTCTTGGTGTTGTTAAAAGAAGCCCCACATCAGACAAAGGCTTGATCTCCAAAATATACAAAGAACTCAAGAAACTGGACATAAAAATTCTAAACTACCCAATTAAAAAATGGGGTAATGATCTGAACAGAGAATTCTCAACAGAAGAAGTTCGAATGGCCA
>JAQHUG010000015.1:15001282-15038726 GCA_028555095.1 Dicrostonyx torquatus | reverse complement strand
CACACACACACACACACACACACACACACACACAAGTTGTGTTTCTTTTTAAAATACCTATACATTCCTTATTTGGTTGTTTTGTTACTGAGTTTCTTGAGTTCCTTACACACTACACCTTAAACCCTTCTCAGATACATGTATGTGTGCATGTCTGCGCAATATATAACTTTTTAAACCTTTTTCCCCCTCTGTATATTTCAGTTCATTGCATTTATAGTTTACTCTACTGTGAAAATAATTCTAGCTAGATATATTCTCTTTTGCCCAGTTTTACTTTTATTGTCAGTGACTTTGGGTGGGATTCAAGAGTTCTTTGCCTAAACTAATATTTTATGCCATTTTCATGATATATTTTCTCATAGTTTTAAACCATACATTAAATCTTTAATTCAGTTTAACTTTATAACACAGCTTGTGAGAAGAAAAGATCTAGTCACTGTCTGTATGTAGATATACGATTTTCCCAGGAATGTTTGCAAATGACAGTATTCTCTCCTTTCCTCCATCCATCTCCATTTCTCTCTCCTCTTGTGTGTGTCTTATCAATAACTAGACATAAATAAATAGGGCTATTTTCAGAATGTCATAACATACTATTTTTCTGTGTTTCTGTTTTTTGCTTCAGCACCATGCTGCTGCATTTTTATGTTTTAGTCCAGCATCTGTCTCTGTGTCCAGTTTTATTAAGCAACAGAATGCTGCAGTCACAGGTCTGTGTTTGAAAGCAGGTCATAGCATTCCTCCAGCTTTATTGTCTTTCCTGGAGATTACCTTTTCACTCTGAGTCCTTCCACACTTCTATACTTTATATGAGGATTATTTTGTCAATTTCTGTGAAGAATATCATGGCATTTTTATAAGGCTAACACTGAAATTGCAGATAGAGCCATGGAATGGGTGTGCTTTCGCAACCTTAATGTGGTTCATGTACATGGAATGCTTTCAACATATATTCTCTTGTGTTTCTCTCTTCAGTGCTTCACAGTATTCATTGGAAAAACCTTTTACCTTCTGAAATAAATCGTTTTACAGCTTATGTTATTTTAGTTTCGTATTTTATTTTTATTTACATAAATATTGAAGACTGAATTTTGTCTAAATATAAATTTCAAGATGTTATAGAATAAATCATAGTCTATTGAATCTTAGAGTATATCATGCCATTTACTAGATAACAATAAATGTAACTAATCTTTTTAATTAGTCTCAAGTATTGATTATTAGGGACTTTTGAAAATTATTCTTTGAAATGAATGTTATTACTGTTTGTTTGATTGAATTTTATTATTTCATTGTTAGCATTTCACACAACTGCTTGTTCTTTTATGGGACCATCTAAAATATTCTTTATGTTGTAATTCAGTTTTGTTTTCATATGAAATATTTTGGACCAAATAAAGCATTACAGTTGCTTGTAATTTCTTTCTGCCTTATATCTCACGGTTTTAAACTTTCTTTACAAATAAATTCCTACTAATGATTTATTGTATCTGTTTCCAGCTGTGGTACCTCAATGTGATTTGGGCTCTTTTTAAGGATTTCCAAGCACTAGCTTCTTTCTCTCCCCATCTTTTTGTTCAGAATTTTACTAGCCAATGGGAATCTAACCACCAACTGGAATTTTTATCTATTGTATACTGCATTTTGAGCTTTTATGAATAATTGCCTTGTCAGGGTATCACTTTGCGTGTCACATGTAGAATTTAATCTTCTGTACCGATTAAAATTATTTTCTTTTTTGTCTTTTTATTACTTTTTAAATAATACCAATTAAAATTCCCTCTTCCTCCCCTCCTCCCACTTCCCTCCTGCTCCCCCACACACCCCCCCTCCAATCCCCCTCCAGTCCTAAGAGAGGGCAAGGTACCCTGCCCTGTGGGAAGTCCAAGGCCCTCCCTCCTAGATCTAGGCTTAAGAAGGTGTGCATCCAAAGAGAATAGGATCCCAACAAAGCCAGTACATGCAGTAGAGACAAATCTCAGTGCGGTTATCATTGGTCCCTCAGTCTGCCCCAGTTTTCAACCACATTCAGAGGGTCCACTTTGATCCCATGCTCGTTCAGTTCCAGTCCAGCTGAATTTGATGAGCTCCCATTAGGTCAGGCACACAGTCTCAGTGGATGAACCAACCCATCGTGGTCCTGACTTCCTTACTCATATTCCCCCTCCTTCCATTCTTCAACTGGACCTTGGGAGCTCAGTCCAGTGCTCTGATGTGGGTCTCTGGCTCTACCTCCATCTGTCGCTGGACGAAAGTTCTATGGTGATATTCAAGATAGGCATCAGTCTGACTACAGGACAAGGCCAGTTCAGGCACCCTCTCCTCCACTGTCCAGGTTCCTAGCTGGGGTCATCTTCGTGGACTCCTGGGAACCCCTCTAGAGCCAAGCCTTTTGCCAACCCCAAAATGGCTCCCTCCTTTCCTACTTCCATATCCATCCTTCCTCCATCTCAACCATCCCACTCCCCCAAGCTCTCCTCAATCCTTCCCTTCTCCCCTCTCTCTCCCTCTTTCCTCTTCCCCATATCCCTCCTCACCGCCATGCTCCCAACTTCTGCCTGGCGATCTTGTCTGCTTCCAATTTCCAGGAGGATATACGTATATTTACCTTTGGGTTCACCTTATTACTTAGCTTCTCTAAGATCATGAACTATAGGCTCAATGTCCTTTGTTTATGGCTAGAATCCACTAATGAGTGAGTGAGTACATACCATATTCATATTTCTGGGGTCTGGGATATCTCACTCAGTATAGTGTTTTCTACTTCCATCCATTTGCATGCAAAATTCTAGATGTCATTGTTTTTTACCGCTGAATAGTACTCTAATGTGTAGATATGCCACATTTTTTTTTATCCATTCTTCCATCGAGGGGCATCTAGTTTGTTTTCAGGTTCTGGCTATTACAAATAATGCTGCTAGGAACATAGTTGAACAAATATTTTTGGAGTATTATTGGGCATCTCTTAGGTATATTCCAAAGAGTGGTATTGCTAGAACCTGAGGTAAGTTGAGTCCCAATTTTCTGAGAAACCGCCACACTGATTTCCAAAGTGGTTGCTCAAGCTTACATTCCCACCAGCAATCGATGAGTGTTCCCTTCTTCCACATCCTTTCCAGCATAAGCTATAATTGGTGTTTTTGAATTTTGCCATTCTGACAGGTGTAAGATGGTATCTCAAAGTTGTTTTGATTTGCATTTCCTTGATTACTAAGGAAGTTGAACATGACCTTAAGTATCTTTTGGCCATTTGAAATTCTTCTGTTGAGAATTCTCTGTTCAATTCAGTACCCCATTTTTAATTGGGTTATTTAGAATTTTAATGTCTAGTTTCTTGAGTTCTTTATCGATTTTGGAAATCAGACCTTTGTCTACTGTGGGATTGGTGAAGATTTTCTCCCATTTAATAGGCTGCCTTTTGTCTTAATGACTGTGTCCTTTGCTTTACAGAAGCTTCTGTTTCAGGAGGTCCCATTTATTCATTGTTGTTCTTATTGTCTGTGCTACTGGGGTTATATTTAGCAAATGGTTTCCATGCCCATGCATTGCAGTCTACTTCCCACTTTCTCTTCTACCAGGTTCATTGTGGGTAGATTTATATTGTTGTCTTTTAATCCATTTGGAGTTAAGTTTTGTTCATGGTGATAGATATGGTTCTATTTTCATTCTTCTACAGGTTGACATACAGTTATGCCAGCACCATTTGTTAAGTATTTTCTTTTAAGAAGGCAAGATGAAAGTCTGGTGTCGACAGATGCTATAAGCCAGAGCCCTGGATGCCAAGACAGAAGAATTCCCATCTTCACGAATAGCCTGAACTGTGTAATGACATTGACGTAAGTTTTAGGTACATAATAGGAAGTAAATAACAAAGATTTGAATTTCCAGTATAATAGAGTGAGAGATTTCAGGGTTGTCACATGATTGTTTGTCCTACTCTATAATGTTCTCCTCTGCTTTATGTTCACTATTCCAGCAAACATGAAATAACCTTTTAATCTGGGAAGGCTTTCATTCCTACTATAGTGTTGTCATGTGTAGCAAATATTCTCACAAAAGACTTTCTCTTTGGGGACCACCAACTCCCCAGTAATGACATGGAGACATTATTCATTATAAAAGCTTGGTCTTTAGCTTTGGCTTGTTTCCAACTCACTTTTATAAGTTAATTAACCTGCTTTTTTGAATCTACATTTGGCCATGTTCTTTGTTTCTCTCCTCTGTATTTATATCTGACTTGATTGGGGACTTCATGGTAAGGCACCTAGATTCCTTCTCCTCTTCCTCTCTCACCCACAAATCCAACCTCTCCTCTTCTGCCTAGCTATTGGCCTTTCAGCTCTTTAGTAAACTAATCAGAAGGTGCCGTGGCAAATATACAGCTTCACAGTGTACATAAAGTTTATCCTAAAACAGTCATGCATTGATATTTAAATACCTATTTTGTTTAGTCTTTGATATTTAGTTTGCCAATGTTGGGATTTTTGTTTGATACCCTCTCATATGCTACTCTGTTTCTCCTGTCAGTTTTTGTTTTATATCTTTTTTAGATTTATACAAGCACACATTTGCATATACTCTTTAACACCTCCCTTCATGGTTGTCTTCACTGCAAACCTGAAATACCTTCTGTTGCCATTGCCTTATTAGTCAACTTTCTAAATTCTTAACTGCAATTTCACTTTCTAAATTTATTATAGCGTTTAAATTTGAAGAATGGCATTGTCACTTATTGTTGAATTAGTTTTATTATTCCTGTACTTTTAGTGAATATTTTTGTGAAATTAAATTTAAAATAACGTTTTTTTCATTTTATTTTTAATTTGTGACAGAATCTCATGTTGGACAGGATGGTCTCAGACTCTGTGAAATAGAGAATGAACTTGAAATTTGGGTAATCCTGCAGCTACCTTCGCAGTACTGGCATTGCAGACACATGCCCCGTTCATGGAATGTTAGAGATCACAAGTAGAGCCTGTTATGGGCAGGGAGTTTATCAATGAAGCTATGACACCAGCTTCCAAAATGACTTTCTTTCCTCTGCAAATAATTAACACATTTTTGCTTAGACACTGAAAGCATTTTTAAACTATTCTTGTGAAATTTGATCAGACTTTTAGACAGTTTTTGAGTTATCTCTCTGTTACCATTTTTTCTGTACCTATTTTCCCTTGACTGTCTATGTTTTTCATTTGAGTTGAATTTCCCTGGTTCTTTTCCTTCTCTCTTGTGATCCTATTGTAGTCTTGGCCTTGCTGTGCTCCCTTGTGTATACTGTAATTTAGTTTTCTCTGAGAAGATTGCAACTTGTAATTTCTTTACTGACTTGAAATTCTATTTCTCATCTGCCTGGTATTTGGGGGCATTTTTATTCTCAGAGTTTGAATTTCTAGTATCTATAGCGTGTGATTCTTATAAGATCATTGCATTGTAATTTTCCTCTATTTCATATCTTTCAATAAAGGCTTTACAGTAGAGTTCTTTATTGGATATTCAAGAACTTTCCTTATTCTTTTCTTCTTGCAACTTCATATAAATGTTTACTTTTTTCCTTTCATTCACATTCACACGTATTGAAATTTACTACAAATTATTGATAGGATGAAATGAAGATGAATATATGAACAGGTTGCTATCTGAAGAGAAATGATCTTTTTCCCATTGGTATAGTGGCACACTGTCTTTAATAAATAAATAATTTTGTCTCTGATACTTTTATCTTTGCTATCATTACCTCCCTAGATTTTATTATTGCCTACCTTAATCATGAATATTCCTAGTGGCTTATTTCCCTTCTGGGTACTACCTTTGCTATCATTCATGACAAAAATTGGCAAGGCCTTTTATTACTAATTCTTAGACGGACAGTGCACAATACCTCAGATTGTTTCCCTGATTCTATCTCATCAAGTTCTTTTCCTGTGGTCAAAGAACATTTTCTTTATTCTACTCCTCTGGTTTCTGAGAACACCTTTCTCCTTCCCTTGTGACCCTTGTTAAAGTTCTTCTGTTGTGTTAACATTAATGACCACTACATTTGGTCTTGCATACTCATGAGTATATGTGAATTTCACTTTTCATTATTATTCTGTTGGTAATTTCTATGAATAATTATAATTGTTTTACATTGGGGCTTCGTATTATAGATCAACATGTTTTTATTATTCTAATGCTACAAGAAAAAAGTTATAAAATATTTAAGATCATCTATAAAAGCTTTCAGTTTACTGGGCAGTCGTGATTCATGCCTTTAATCTAAGTTGTAGGGAGGAAGAGGCAGGCAGAATTCTGTGAGACTGAGGCCAGTCTAATCTCCAGACTGAGTTCTAGGATATGTTCCAAAGCTACACAGAGAAACCTTGGGTCAAAAAAAATCATCTTTCCATTCAAAAATCCTTGTTTCTTACAAAGACAGCAGTTAACCCTCAAAAAAAAATTTAATGGTCAATATGTTTATAAAGTTTCTGCTGAAATGATGCTTTTTTTTATGGGCCAGTTTGTATGCACCAACATTGCTTCAGAAAATATTGCTTATATAGGTAAACTATACCAGTAACTTTAACATTTGAATTAATTTGTAAGCAATGTTCCATCTTTCTACTAACTCACTAACCTAATTTTTGAGAGGGTTTATCTCATAATACCCTAATTTCTCTATTTTCATTTATTTATGATTAGAAAATGACAGTTAATATAAGAAATGGATAAAATAATAATTATGAAAGTGATTGTATAATATTAATCTATATTTCTAATAACAAAATTTATATGTGTTATGACTTTTTTTTACCATTACTATGAAATGTCAACAAATTTTATAAATGTAGAAAGACACTGCCTGAAGCGATCGGGCCAAGAAGTGAATGACTGGCTTCCCAGCTGGACAGCCCAATCTCCAGGCCCTAGAAACTAGGCCACAGGGCACACCCTATGACCCTCTCTTACCTATCATAACCACACTATCTCACAGAAACATGGATTCTGTGGGCTGGCCACTCCAAGACGATACATCATCAGATTCCATAATCTACATGGCCCACTCTGTACCCCAAACCAAACCACTCACCACATCATCAGTGGCCCTTGGAAGCACAGGCATGCCTGCACTGATTGGAGTAAAAGATGAGTAGACACCAGTGCAAAACTACATTCAACAACATAAAGAGCAATATGGGACCACCAAAACCTACTGGTTCTACAACAGCAGGACACGAACAACCCAACACAGAAATAGCAGAAGGAGTTGAGCTTAAAAATAACTTTATGAAGATGATAAAGGCCCTTAAGGAGGTAATGAAAAATTCTTTTAAATAAATAGAGGAAAAGGCAAACAAAAAGTGGGAAAAAATAGATAAATCTCTAAAAGAAATCTGAGAAAACAAAGGAAAAAATCAACAGGTGAAAGAAACAGTTCAAGACTTGAAAATTGAAGTAGAAGGCAATAAAGAAAACATAAAGAAAGGGAATTCTGTAAATAGAAAACCATGGTAAATGAACAGACACTACAGATGCAAGCATAATCAACAGAATACAAGAGATTGATGAGAGAATCTCAGGCATAGAAGTTATGTTACAAGAAATAGATACATTGGTAAAAGAAAACAAGAGACAATGATGTCATAACTCAAAATGCCCAAGAAATCATTGACACAATAAAAAGACCAAACTAATAATAATAGGGATAGAAGAATACCAGCTCAAAAGCACAAGAAATATATTCAACAAAATCATACAAGTAAACTTTCCCAACTCAAAGAAGGAAATGCATATGAAGATACAAGAAGCTTACAGTCTACTAGATAAACTGGACCTGAAAAAAGAGACCCCTTCTCACATAATATTCAAAACACTAAAATACAAAATAAAGAAAGAATACCAAGAGTCAAAATGGAAAAACATCAAGTATCATATAAAGGCAGACCCATCAGAATTACACCTGACTTCTCAATGGAGACTATGAAAATGAGAAGGTCCTGGAAAGATTTTATGAAGATGCAAAGAGACCATGGATGCCAACCCAGACTACTGTACCCAGCAAAGTCTTCAATCACCGTATACAGGAGAAGCAAGATATTTCAAGAGAAAACTCAATTTAATCAATACCTATTCAAAGTCCAGCACTACAAAAAGCACTAGAAGGAAAACTCTAACCCAAGGAAGTTGTAGGCTCTCATGAAAACATAGGCAATAAATAATCCCACACCAGCAAATCCAAAAGATAAGAAGCACACACACACTGCAACCAAAAAAAGAACAGAAATTAACAATCACTGATCATTAATAGCCCTTAATATCAATGAAATCAATTCACCTATAAAAAGGCATGTTAAAATAACAGATATGAAACAGGATCCATTCTTCTGCTGCATACAAGAAACAGACCTCAACTTCAAAGACACAATTATTTCAGAGAAAAAGTTTGGGAAAAGGCTTTCCAATAAATTGGCCTAAGAAGCAAACTGGTGTAGCTATCCTAATATCTAATAAAATAAACTTCAAACTAAAAGTAATAAAGAGACATGAAAAAGGAAATTTCATATTCATCACACGAAAAATCCATCAAGATGAGCTCTCAATTCTGAACATCTATGCTCCAAATACAAGGACACCCATATATGTAAAAGAAACATTACTGAAACTTAAATCACACATCAAGCTCCACACACTAATAGTGGGAGACTTCAACACCCCATTCTCACCAATGAAAAGGAACACCAGACAGAAAATTAACAGAGAAAAAAGAGATTTAATAGATTTTATGACTCAAACACAAACACAAAGGAGTATACCTTATTCTCAATCTATTATGGAATCTTCTCTAAAGTATGCCACATACTCACTCACAAAGCAAATCTCAACAGAAACAAAAAGAAATGGAATACAACCATGTATTTTATCAGATCACCATGGCTTAAAGTTAGAATTCAACAATAACACAAATAACAGAAAGAATACAAACACATGGAAACTGAATAATTCAAATGAATCACTACTGTGTCAAGAAAGAAATAAAGAGAGAAATTAAAGGCTTTGTAGAATTCAATGAAAATGAATGCAGAACATACTCAAACTTATGGGACAATATCAAAGCTGTACTAAGGGAAAAGGTCATAGCATTAAAAACCTACATAGAGAAATTAGAGAAATCTCACACTAGCAATCTAACAGCACAGCTGAAATCTCTATAAAAAAAAAGAAGAAGCAAACACCCAGGAGGAGTAAATGCCAGGAAATAATCATATTAATGGCTGAAATCAATAAAACAAAGAGACCAAGCTAAAAATCAATGAAACTGTGGATCCTTTGAAAAAAATCAACTAGATAGGCAAACCGTTATCTAAACTAACCAAAAGCCCGAGAAAGCATATTCAAATTAACAGCGTAAGAAACAAAAAGTGGAAGCCAGGTGTCCACAGGGATGTCCCCAGCTAGGTATTTGGGCAGCAGAGGAGAGGGTGCCTGAAATGACTTTTCCCCATAGTCACATTGATGAATATCTTGATCATCATCATAGAAATTTCGCATGAGGGATGGAGATAGAGTCAGAGACCCACATTCACATCAGAACAAAGGACTGAGCTCCCAAGGTCCAGTCGAAGAACAGAAGGGGGAAGAAGATGAGCAAGGAAGTCAGGACCGTGAGGGACTGGCGCACCAACTGAGACAATGTGATTGATCTATTGGGTGCTCATCAAATCCAGCTGGACCAGGACTGAAGGAGCATATCACCAAACTGGACTCTCTAAATGTGGCTGCCAGTGGGGGCTGACTGAGAAGCCAAAGATAATTGCACAGGGACCTATCTCTTCTGCATGTATTGGCTTTTTGGGAACCTAGTCTATATGGATGCACACCTTCTTAGGCCGGGATGTGGGAGGGCCTTGGGCTCCCCACAGGGAGGGGTACCCTGCCCCCTCTTAAGAAAGTAAGGGGAGGGAGGAGGGGTAGTGGGCGAGCAGGAGGGCCTGGGACAAAGGGAGGAAGTGTAAATTTTTCTTTTAACAATTAAGAAAAAAAGAAACAAAAAGTGGGACATAACAATAGACATGGTGAAAATCTAGAGAATCATCAGATCATATGTCAAAAACTTGAACTCCACAAAACTGGAAAGTTTAAAAGAAATGGACGATTTTCTGGAGAGGTACCACATACCTAAATTAAATCAAGATCAGAAAGAGTTAACATAGAGCTTTAATCCCTGGGAAAATAGAAGTAATTAATTGTTTCCAAACCAAAAAAAGGTCAGGACCAAATGGCTTCAGTATAGAATTCTCCCAGAATTTCAAAGAAAAGACAATAACAATACACCTAAAATTGTTCTACGCAATAGAAACAGAAGGAACATTGCCAAAGTCTTTTTACAATGCTACAGTTACCCTGATACCAAAACCACACAAAGATGCAACAAGAAACTAGAACTACAGACCAGTCTTCCTCATGAACACTGATGCAAAAATACTCAACAAATTCAAGAACACATAAAAAAAAATCTACCATGATCAAGTAGGCTTCATCCCAGAGTTACAGGGATGGTTCAACATAGGAAAAATCTGTCAATGTAATCCACCATATTAGCAAATTGAAAGAAAAAAAAAACACATGACCATTGCATCAAATGCTTAAAGAGCCTTCGACAAAATCTAACACTCTTTCTTAATAAAGGTCATGGAGATATCAGGGATACAAGAAACATACCTAAGCACAATAAAGGCAATTTTCAGCCAGATAACAGTCAATGTCAAATTAAATGGAGAGAAACTCAAAGCAATTCCACTAAAATAAGAACAAGGCTGTTTACTCTTTATTTCTAGTCAATAAAGTACTTAAAATTCTAGTTAGAGGAATAAAATAACAAAAGGAAATTAAGGTGATACAAACTGGAAAGGAAGGAGTCAAAATTCTACTATTTGCAGATGATATGATAGTATACACACATGACCCCAAAAATTATACCAGAGAACCCCTACAGCTGATGAACACCACCATCAATGTGACAGAAGACAAGATTAATTTTAAAGAAATCAGTAGTCTCTGTATATACAAATAACAAATCGGCCAAGAAAGAAATAAAAGAAACATCACCTTTTACAATAGCTACAAATAACATAAAATGTCTTGGGGAAATTTTAACTAAACATGTGAAAGAACTTTATGACAAGAACTTTAAGTCTCTAAAGAAAGAAATTGAGAAAGATAACAGAAAATAAAATGATCTCCTATGATCTTGGGTAGGTAGAGTCACTACAATAAAAATGGCAATCTTACTAAAAGCAATCACAGATACAACTCAATTCCCATCAAAATCCCAAACCATTTTCTACAGACCTTGAAAGAACAATATGTAACTTCATATATTTATAAAAAAACAGAATAGCTAAAACAATCCTATACAATAAATGAACTTCTGGAGGCATCGCCTCCAGAAGACTTACCCTCTATTATAGAGCTATAGTAGTAAAAAGAGTTTGGTATTGGCATAAAAACAGACACATTGATCAATGGAATTGAATTGAAGACTCTGACATTAATTCACACGCCTATGAACACCTGATTTTTGACAAAGAAGCCGAAATTGTACAATGAAAAAAATAGAAAGCATCTTCAAAAAAATTGGGCTGGCATAACTGGGTGTCAACATGTAGAAGATTGCAAGTAGATCCATACCTATTGCCATGCACAAAACTCAAGTCTAAGTGGATCAAAGGCCTAAAAATAAATCCAGTTACACTGTAAACTGGAAACCATTTCCTAAATAGAACACCAGTAGCACAGGCACTGAGGACATCAATCAACAAATGGAACCTTGTAAAATTAAAAGGTTTCTGTAAGGTAAAAGACTTGGTAAATAAGACAAAATGATAGCCTACAGAATGGAAAAAGCTCTTCACTGACCCCACATTTGATAGAAGACTGATTTCCAAAATATATGAAGAACTCAAGAAACTGAATATCAAAATACAAAATAATCAATTTAAAAATGGGGTACAAATCTAAATAGAGACTTCTCAACAAAAGAATCTAAAATGGCCAAAAAACATTTAAGGAATTTCTCAACATCCTTAGTCATCAGGGAAATGCAAATCAAAATGACTCTGAAATACCATCTTACACCTGTCAAAATGGCTAATATCAAAAACACTTATCAAAGTTTATGTTTGAGAGAATATAGAGTAAGGAGAACATACCTTCATTGCTGATGGGAGTGCAGACTTGCACAGCCATTTTGTGAATCAGTATGGCAGTTTCTCAGAAGGTTGGAAATAATTCTCCCTCAACACTCAAGTTTACCATTCTTGGGCATATACCCAAAGGATGCTCAATCAAACTCAAGGACATGTGCTCAACTATATTCATAGCAAGCATTATTGGTAATAACAAGAACCTGGAAACAACCAAGTCAAAATCAAAATAAATTGAATATGAACAAGTAACATTGTCTAAAACCTAAATGTTGTAATAAATCTTTGAGATAAATGTTCCACAATAAGAAATCATTAATAATTACTATTTTTCCATCATCATCAAGCCTAGGAGGGAAACCTTTATTTGAATTGAGATAATCTATACTAGTGTCAATTTTCTGGTTCTAACCTCTGAGCCCTCTCCTCTTATTAGATAGATTTGAAGGAACCACCAGAAATCTCTATGTAGCTTTCATGTCAAGAAATTTGATCAGTTTATTGAAACTCCCTACCATGAATATAATCATCCATACTAGATACACATCTATCTATACTTTGTATCACAGTAAGGAGCTCTTTTGGAAACAGCCGTCTGGAAAGAGGAAATAATACCAGTGGTGTTCTTAGTTTATGAGCTCCTTCTGTGGTTACGGCTCCATGGCAGCTCCCTGATTCTCTTTGTGCAAATGAATTTTTGCTTGTTTTTTTTTTATCTTTCTTTACATGTCATGCAGTATTTTCTAAAGAAATCAAATGCATGAGTTTTAGAAACGTTAGATTTAAAATTGGCATTGATCTTAAAAATGTCTTTAAAATGCTTAAAATTTTGACATTTATCTTTCCTAAAAGGCAACATTATCACATTAGGAAAATAGGAATCTGTCAACGTCTGGATCCTAGGGGAGATATTTTGATAGATTAAATGCTACCTTTCCTGTGTAAACCACACAAGAAGAATTTTTTGACAGAGAATAACAAAGGTTCAATTCTACTCATTTTTGCTTTCTTTCATAAAGAAAAGATACTAATTTATTAAAGAACATACTTGCCAAAATAAGAAATGGAAGCTGGATAGATGAATAGATTGTAAAGAACTTCTGACATGTCTATCAGATTATTTTCTTTGGGCACTATAGCAGTAAGGTGTTAGTGAGAGCAATGAAATCAATGTAAGTCTGTCACAATTTATTATCATAATAATTCAACTAATGTGGGGTTCTTCTGAACCTCTTTTTGTTACACATAGTCAACTTCTTTCTGGTGTCGTGTGGTCTTTCGCATATACCTGCTTCCTAATCTTTTCTCATCAGTAGACTGGTCATAGAAGACTATAGTCCTCCTTAACCATCACATTGATCTCCTTAAAGCTATGACTTTTAGATACACTCACATTCTGACATATTGGTGTTAGAAATTAACATACTACTTTAAAGAAAGACAGAATTCAATATGAAGCAATCAGTTATTTATAATTCACATGTAGCTATGAACTCACTATGAATAACCACAGATTCACCATGTTTGTAAATCTGCTCTAAGGAGTTGAAGCAGAAGAACTGATACTGAGTAAAAAGGTGGTTTAGAAATTTACCCTACTCAAGAATTCCTTTATAAACATTTTGCAATTAGAATAATACTTTTCTGTCTCAAATGCAACAATAAAGACAGTTCAGAAAAAATGTGGTGACCAGGATAGCCGGTCTCACTAAGATGTTTTCTAAGCATAGAGCATATCTTGTCCGTGACGCTCTCAGTCATGAATCCCAAGGCTACTGCTCTCTGACTGCAGCTGATGTGTCACTCCATAATGCTGAACTCCTAGACTCATTTATCAACATGGGCTGACATTAATGAACAGGGACTATATTTTAATCTTACATTTCATGCAAAATTAAAAATAATTAAAACAATATGGAATTCATATGCAAGTATATTTTGAAGTAATGTACATGCATTCAAATTTGAGAAATACTACTTATGTATAATTCAGAGTGTACTCAGTTAAGCTTTGATAACTGTAATCTTATTTGCTTCTGTTCCTCAGAAATAAATTTATGTTAGCTTACCTCAACCACCATTACTAAAGATAAACTGTGGCAAACCAGTACTAAATTTGCAATTTCAAACATATATATAACATATATGTATATAGGAAAAATGTATTTATGTGCATGTGTGTCTCAAAATATTGCCAAGAAATTCTAAGAAAAAACAACCTGTTACTATCAGCAATTATACTCATCGAGGCAAATATTGTACTTGTGTATTGGTGTCTATCTTACACAGATATCAGTTACATGAATATAGAAGCCATATTACTCTAACGTGAATTTATTCTCACATAATTAGTTACATCTGCAAAACTGTACATACAAAATAGAACCTATTCTGAGCTATGTTTTAAAACCAGAATTAATTTTGAGCAATTGGAATTCATGTCATATCAGGTGGTATAGAGAACATATGCTCCAACTTTTTCCTGTGATACTGTTGCCACGTCGGCTTTTCCAAATCACTGTAGATGGTGTTCTCTACTTTCAGACGTTAATTTTAAAAATTCAAATGAGAAAGTAGTGAAAGTCCAATGTCATAATTTACATTTCCTTGATAAGTGCTACATTATTTTCCTACTTTAAATTATGTTGCTTCATATGCATCTGTGATAAAGTTCCCTTAGACATATGCATGTGTTAGCTGTGTATACCCTAGTGTGTGTTTGTGCACATCTCTCTATGTGTGATATGAATGCATACAGATAGAACATAAAATATGAATATTTTTCCAGTATGGATTAACTTTTCATTTTATTTGTTTTAAATTTTGTGTATGTGTCTATATGATATAGGACACAGCTGTAGGTGTTTGTGGAGGCCAGAGAACACTATCTGATCACCTCCAACTGGAATTACGTGTAATTGGGAACTATGTAATTTGAGTACTATGAAGCAAATCAAAGTCCTCTGAAAGAGGAATGTGTTCTTAAATACTAAACGTTCTCGCCAATGCTAACTTATCTTTTTAAACGTAATCTAAATTATTAAATTTTCTTCTATGATGAGCACTCATTTACGTAATGTGCAACAAAATTTTAGTTCAAGTTTAGGAAAAAGTTTAACACTAAATTATTATTTTTCTTTTTCCATGTACAAATTTTTCAGCTTCCATCTCTAATTTGAGATCTATGGTAAATTAAAGAGCTATACACTCATCAGAGTTTTCTTCCATATTGTGCTGAATAGTTAATGACAACCTGATGAATACTGAAGTCATCTCAAAGGAGGGAATATCAATTAAGAAAATGCTTCATAAGATGCGTCTGTAGGCAAGCTTGTGGGGCAATGTTTTAATCCACTATGGGGGAGAGGGTAGACACCACTGTGGGTGCTTCCGTCCCTGGGCTAATGGTCCTGGGTTCTATAATAAAGCAGGCCAAACAGGAGAGTCTAATTATTTTCAAATGCATATGGAATTTCAAACTATCTAAAATAAGCAAAACAACTGTGAGAAAAAAAAATGATTTGAGTACTTGAACAAAACCCTTCCTCAACTCTAACTTTTGACTCTTGTAATAAGGGATGCGGGCTGTGTTCTGCCGCAACCCAGCTCCCAGCCCCCAGCCATCGGCTTGCTCAGCCGCCCGTTGCTTGTACCTGAAATAACCACACGAAACTTATATTAATTTAAATACTGCCTGGCCCATTATCTCTAGCCTCTTAATAGCTAACTCTTACATCTTATTTCAACCCATTTTTGAAAGTCTGTGTGTCACCACGAGGTGGTGGCTTTCTGTAAGATTCTAACCTATGTCCATCTTGGGCTGGGTAATCATGGCTTCTGCCAGTGCCTTCTGTTCTCTCTACTCCGCCCACCTAAGGGATGCCCTATCCTACAGGCCAGGCAGTCTCTTTATTTAACTCATGAAAGCACAGAAATAAAGAAGGACCTTCCTACACCATTTCCCATTTTTCTGTTTAAACAAAAAAGAAAAGCTTTCATTTCAACATAGTAAAATTACATATAACAAAGCAGTTATCAAGAAAGAATTACAGTTACCATATTGATATCTGTTTTATCTTAACTAAGGAAAACTATAACTATAACTATCCATTCTTCAACTCCTTCAAAGACTACAGAATGACTCCTCTCCCCAAATGACACCAGAATGGAAGCTCTAGTGATCACGAAACCCGCTAAAGATAAGACTTGTTCAATCCTGATGCTTATTTTTGCCTGTGTATGGGAACACGCTATGACAGGTATTCCCCTGTGTTTTGGCATCCATCCTCAATCAAATGGAGGACTTCTGTGTCCTGACTCATGTCAAGCCTTGGATTCTATACCACCATGAAGAGACAATCGTGAGACTTTACGAGCACAAGAGTAGATCAAAAAGGGAACCAGTGACCCTCACTCTGTCCCTCTTGCTCAGGATAGGAAGTATAGCTGCGGGGGGAGGAACGAGGGCAGCAGACATTATACAAGGCCAACAAATGGCCCAGTTACAAGTAACTATCAACACAGATACTAAGGCCTGAAGATATTACAACCTTAGAAGGAAATATAACCTTGCTGGAAGAATCAATCACTTCCCTCAGCGAGGTTGTGTTGCAAAACCAGAGAGGATTAGACTTACTCTTCCTCCGGGAAGATGTGCTTTGTGTTGCTCTAGGAGAAGAATATTGTTTTTAAAGATAACTCTGGGTCCATTAAAAAGTCAATGAAACAGCTTAGGAAGAGGTTAGGAGACAGACACAAAGAAGTTGAGGCCCAGCAGTGCTGGTTTAAAAGTTGGCTCAACAAATCCACTTGGATGACCACTCTGGTATCCACTATTATATAGGTCCTTTATTCATATTACTGCTTTTGCTTACATTTGGTCCATGTATATTAAACTGCTTAATACAATTCATAAAAGATAGGCTGTTCACAGTCCAAACACTGGTCCTTATCTAATCGGAGGAATCCAATGTTTAAGCAGACAGTTTTAAGATGAAAACCATACACAAAAAAAAGGGGGAAATGAAAGACCCCAACCAATTTTTCATAATGAACTAAATAAATTGGATAATGGAAAATTACAAAATGTGACAAACAGGTTTGACCAGCAGGTTCTTCCTTTCTCCCCCGCTGGGCAGGAGATTAGCAATTATCAGGACCAGTTGCAGTCTTCTAGCCAGATGGTTATCAGAACCGGCTGCAGCAAATGATTCTCAAATTGTAAACTGAGTCACAGCAGGATAGGCAGGATGTCGGGTATCACGTAGTCAGCAGGAAATCATGTAGCCTGCTGAATGTCATGTACTCAGGGATTGGGTTGAACTATGCTAATTTCGTTCTGGGTTGAACTCTGGACCAATCCCAATTGGACTTGTATCATATATTATAATTCATGGAAAACTTGTGATTTTTGTCTATAAAAGCTTGCTTGCCTAGATACTCAGGGTGCTAAGCTATTAAGCTAATAATATATAATATATTATATATAATATATATAAGCTATTAAGCTAATAATACATATAATATAATAATATATAAGCTAAGCTATGCTATGCACCCGGTTGCAACTGTGAAATAAACCACCTCATGCGTTTGCATCTGATGGCCTGGTTATTGAGTCTGGGGGTTCCTCAGCAATAAGACCACTTTGGGGGTCTTTCATTTGGTGCATGGGCTGGGAATTTTTGGAGACCCCCGACCCAATTCTGGGACCCTTCAGGAGGTAAGTCTGGCCAGCTTGTTCCATATGGTTTTTCTGTAAGTCTGATGCCAGTGTCTGTACCGTATGTAGGGCTCTTTTTTGAAGTCAGGAAGGGGGTTGACGAAACCGAAAACTCTGGCTCTTAATCCTGGAGGATGCTACAGGATTGTTTTTGGGGTGAAGGAGACGAGCAGGCCGTCCTCCTTCCTGGAGAACGGGAATTCCCTCCCAGTCTCCGTCTGACTGGCTTCCTAAGCCAGGGATCGTGGGTTCGAGTCCCACCTGAGGTACCGCACGACTTCTGGCCTGTGTTGTCTGTTTGTGTTGTTTGTGTTTTGTTGTGCCGGCTGTCTATTCTGTCTTTGGTGCCTTTTGTGTTCCCAAGGTGGGTCAAGCGATAAACAACTTCTTTAAGTTTGACTTTAGATCATTGGAAAGAAGTTCAGGACCGTGCTAACAACCAGTTGATTGAGGTTAAAATCTTCTGCAGTTCCGTGGAACTTTTAACATTGATATTATTTTGCAGGTTAAAGAAAAAGTTTTTAATCCAGGTTCCCACGGATCATGTGGCTTACATTATCATCTGGGAAAGCCTGGCGTATGACCCACCACCATTGGTTGCACCTTTTTGTCATCAAGAAAAGAAAACCCACTCCAATCCCTTACCCCTCTCTCTCCCTGCTCCCCCCCTCCGGCCCACTGTGAGGCTCCCTGACAGCACCTCTCCCTCAGCAGAAGATAGACCCGATCCCTCACCGGCCGCCTCAGGGAAAGGCACAAGGTCAGAGGGGATAGAAGTCAGGCATTCTCCTTGAGGGCTACTGGGGGACCAGGGGAGCAGGTTTTTCAATACTGGCCTTATTGAGTCCATCTTACTAACCCACCAGCCCACTTGGGATGAGTGTCAGCAACTCTTGCAGGCTCTATTAACCTCGGAGGAGAGACAGCGTGTCGACAGCATGTCATGCCAAAAGGGGACCACAACACCCCAGCAGGTAGGGAGCGACTCCATCTCTACTGCCAGAATCTCCTTGTTTGGCACAGGTGAGAATCATAGTGCAGGGACCTGGGGAGACACCAGCTGCTGACAATTAGACTATCAGGGGAACGTCTCTATGACATTCATCGGACAGTCAACACCAGACATTAGGGCTAAATTACAGAGATTAGATGGATTGCAAGATTATGCATTTCAGGACCCGATGAAAGAGGCAGAGGAGATAGATAATAAGAGAGAAACTCCGAAAGAGAAGGAAAAAGGGCTTAGAAAGTTGCTGAAGGAGAGAGAAGGTAGGATAGGAAAGAAGCAAAAAGAAAAGAAAAAAAGAGACAGAAAATGGTCTAAGGAGCTGACTAGAATCTTGGCCACCGTAGTACAACCCAGACCAGAGTCAGGGAGGCTAGGTAGGCTGGGAGGCAATATGTGCCCACGGGTAGAAGGGGACCAATGTGCCCTCTGCAAAGAAAAAGGGCATTGGGTCAAGGATTGTCCAAAGAGCCCCCAAGCGAGACCAGAATCCCAGAGTCCTGGCCTTGAAAGAAGATTAGAGAAGTCAGGGCCAGGAGCCCTCTTCCCCCAAGCCGTGGATAATTTGAGTGTAGGGGCTCAGGTGGACACGGGAGCTCAACACTTGGCCCTCACTGACACCCAAGGACTGCTAAGTGAGAGATCTGCCTGGGTGCAAGGAGCCACCTGAGGGAAACTCTACAGATGGACAACTGAAAGAAAAGTGCACCTGATCGCAGGTACAGTCACCCATTCATTTCTTCATTTCCTGATTGCCCATATCCAATCCTTGCATGAGACCTCCTCACTAAGGTAGGAGCTCAGATTCAATTCCATAAGCGAGGGGCTACCATCTCAGGGCCTGCAGGGCAACCCCTCCAAATACTGTCCTTAAAATTAGAGGATGAACAGATTGTCCTGGAAGAGATAAGGAATACACCAGAAGTAGTAGGGAGGGATTTGGAGTGGTGTGTCTTTATCTCTTTGGATAAGCAGCAGGTTACTCTGTGCTTTTCAACCTCTCTGAGCTAGCAAGATTAAGACAATACTAAGAAAGAAAATTACAGACCAATCTCACTCATGAGCATTGATGCTAAAATACTAGCAAATAGAATCCAAGAACAAATTAGAATCAAGTTTCATTTATAAAAGGCATGATAAAGATTCAGTTAAAGTTACCTTTAGTAGCAGTGGCAGAGCCAGTAACTATGGGAACAGAATTCCCAACAGGCTGAAGCCCAGTCACATGTGCTGCTGCCAGAGTAGCAGGCTGCTAACTGCAGAATTGCAACTGCTGGATAAAATAGCAGTGCATTAAGGCAGCCGCTGTGTCCAAGTTAAAACAACAAAACACTATTCTAAAAATAAAAGTTTCAAGGTTTCAAAGGACACTTTTTTACAAAAGATATAGTGCGAGAAATAATCATAAAAATGATGTCTCTTATTATATTTAATCAAGAAAACAAAAATTTTAAAATGTGAAATAGCACTTGACATGTCTTAGAGTAGTCAATGTGTCAACATGATCAGCAGTAAATTCTGGTAAGAACGTAGAGCAAAAACTCTGTATATTGCTCTTGGTACAGATGTTTTGTCAGACAATATGGCAGTTACTTGTAGAAACCACCATAGTTTGACAATACAATCCAGTAATCATGCTTCTGGGAATTTATCCAAATGAGCTAAAAATGTTTATGTACACAAATGTGTGATCATAAGATGTTGCAACAAGGTTTTGTTTTGTTGATGATTTGTTTCTAAATTGCTCAATCTTGAAAGCAGCCAAGATGTACAATATGGCTTGAATCCATATGTTCTCCACCAGATTTATATTAAAATGTAGTTACAAATAAGTATTATGTCATTATAGTTGAGTCCTCACAAATAAGATTAGTGACCTTGCTAGGGATAGATGCCTTTCTTATCAGCATTTTGGAGACAGAAACAGGTGGATTTCTGTGAGTTCAAGACCAACTGTTCCACATAATGAGTTTAAAGACATCAAACACTATTTACAAAGACCCTGTCTCAAAATCACAACAGAACATTTTGTGCCCTTTTAAAGCAGGGACCAGAGAGCTAACAGCACATGCAAAAACTCAAGAAAGTACCACATTTGAGAAGGAAATAGGATATCACCAGGTGCAGAACTACCCAATAAATTCACTATAAACTTGTCTGGCAAAACTGTAAGAAATTTATCTGGTTTTCAGTGTCACCAAACCAAAAGTCACTAATTGTTAGAGAATTTTTTTCATGGTAGAATCAATAGACTGAGAAAAAGACCATATGGGGGCAAATGATAGACTAGAATAATGAGGAATGGGAAAGGATTTACTGCCAAGAGGAAATGATCGGACTGGTTATGACAAGATAAAAAGAAATTTATATAATGTTATATAATGTTGCCAATATGATATATTCAGCACAAATCAAATGTATGGTATTCAGATAAAAATAGAAAAATAAGTAAACAGAAAATGTAAAGATCAGTAAGAATTTGAGAAGAAGAAAATGAAAGGAAATATACATGAGAAGATACAGAAGAATAATGAATACAAGATAACACACTTTTGTTCAAACTGAAGTTATAAAATATATAATATGAAATGTTGTATTATGGAAACTATGAATGCTTGTTTAGTATTTTTCAACATAAATTCATCAATTTTGAAAAATGAAAATGCCTTTGTATAGATCATTATTCATAAGAAAGAAGCTAGTCATGTGAAGTAGAGTTTTGTAGAAAATCTCTATATGTCTCAAATTTATTGTGAAATTAAGCTATTCTAAAGACAGTCTTCAAAATAAAATGTATCAACTCATTTATGCTATTTACTAATCTAATGAGTGTTCTCCATGTAGCAGGCTGTACCTTAGGATATGGCAGTGAACCAAATACGGAAAGTTCAGTTCTCATTGAACTCAATTTTCGTAGACATATAAAGAGAAGAAATGGTCTTGGTCTTTGGTATTAGGAAAAAAAGAACTAACTCACAGAAGAGAAATATGCAAGTTAAATAGCAGTAATCAGTGGAGGAGAAGTGTGTGAGTGAATTTGAGAAGGCTTATAATCTTGGGTAGGGATGTTATCAAACTGAACATATCTAATATCCATGGTTTCCTGGAAAAAGAACACAAGAATGAGCTCAGATTTTGATTAACAAGGACCCTAGACCAAAGTAAGCAAAAAAAGAAAGGTCACTCTGGGGATACGGACAGTAGTAGATAAGCACAAGGATGAGTGGTTACCCCCTAGCATTGTCGAAGTCTGAATTTTTATTCCTGTCTTATTTGGGGGCATGGGTTTTGTGAGAGATTAGATGGGTCTGCACATCCTTCCCATGCATGGAAAGATTTAGTTTGACTGTCATGCCCCATGTGTGGTTGAACTTGTCATCACCTGGAAAGTGGAATTTATCAACTTTCCATCCTTGTACTCATCTAATTATATCTAACTGTCTACTTATCTCTCACACCAAAATCCTAAAAAAGGGTTTCCCAAGATTTAATATTGAATATTAGTATGACAGGGGTAGGCAAACCAGACACATGTCATTCCTGTTTGAAAGACTAGAAAATGCAAAGACCATAAATGCATAGTTTGATTAATATGTCTGAAGATGAGCAGACCTTCAGAATAAGAAATGGAAAATCCTAGACGATTTAATACTGTCACACATCATAGTGGGTCATATATAGACTACAGTGTTTCCAATGGGTCAGAGATAAAAGCTTAGAGCAGAAAAATGGTGTTCTGAATCCACACCAACAGGATGTGTGTTGTGTTTTAATTAGGTAAGAGGGAACCCAGGGCAGTTTTGGTGTTAAACAATTGGCAGGACAGCAAACACCAGTTAGCAATTCTGTTTTATATTGTTTCTTTAATTTCATTTTAGTTGATAATATAATTATATCATTGTCTCCTTCTTTTTCCTTCCTCTAGACCCTCACATAACTCTTTGATCTTTTTTAAATTCATGGCTTCTTTTTGCATTAATTGACTTTAGCTATACCCATAAAGTTTGACTGCATGATTGCCTACACATGAGCTGAACACAGGAGCAACAATAGATTTGTGAAAATGAATGCCACAAAGCCTGAAAGGCCTCATCAGATTTTTATCATTGCCCAGGGTTAAGAAAATGGTGATGAGGCACAGCAAGGTTAAAATTTAAGAAATTGTGTGAATCAGACTTTTTTGAAAGTATAGGTAGGAAGATTGTTGATCTTGATCTCAAACACCGAGAGGAGTCCAGATCACTCTGAACACTTTATTGAACAGTCAGAGTCATGGAAGTCTCATTTATAGAATTAAAAATGTCAAAAAAAATTCACTGTTCGTAAAAGGGAGTTTATGATTCAGAAGTGCATTCTGAAGCACACTACAGTAGTTGTGTGGCTCAAACACAGGGCCTTGTACATTTTAGGTAAGCAGTCACTGGTCAGGAAAAATATATTCCAGAATGTAGCACACTCCCTTTAAATCTAGGTAGGAGATGCAAAATAAGTTGCCAACTACCTAAATCTGAAATGTAAAAAAAGAAACTTTTGCTATAGAAATAAAAACTAAGACTTGCCAACATTTAGATGAAACTTAGGAACATCATGAGATGACATCACCAGTAAGTGACTAAAAATAGCACTAAGATGAATGCCAAGCATAAAGTCAGCAGTAATCCAGAGTTTAGAAACTGGGCAAATGGGGAATAAATAGCATGAAAGACTCAGCTAGAGTAGTGTGAGAGCCAAGAGTAAAACTGGGTGCCTAGCTTTGTTCTCTTGGAATCCATATGGGTCTGGGAGTGTTACAAAAGCAGAAACAAGATGAGGATGGAGAAAGGGAAAGGGAGAGGATGTGAGCAGGGGTAGGTTAGAAAGTTGCCTCATAATTTGTTGAAGTTGGAAAACTTGAAACCTGAAAGGGATGCTAGACCTAGGGGAGAGAGGGTGAAAGGATGCTGTGTCTCAGTATAAGTGTAGCCTGGAGGCAGCATTTCTCTTCTTTAGGGGATCTTAGGGTTTTTCTTAAAGCCTAGAATTGATTGAATGAGACTATCCAATCTGGTGGTTTGCTTAACTCAGTTTACTAACTTTACATTTATTGTCTCTTGTGTATGCATGCCTGTGTGTGTGTTTAAGTGCATGTATGACTGAAGATCATAAGACAACTTGTAGCAGTCTGTTCTCTCCTTCCATTATATTTGTCCCAGGGATTGAAACCATTTTGCCAGTTTTGGTGACAAGAGCCTTTACCTACTGAATCATCTTCCATTCATTTGCTCTACTGATTTAAATATTCATATTTCTAAACAGGCCAATATCCTCATAAGTTATAGGCATAAGACTGACAAAATATCTCCATTATCCCAGCTAAGGCAATGCCTAAAATTAACCATATCCTAAACTGAATAAGGACTGAAAAAGATATGAGGGAAAGGACATTAATCCCAAATTATATGATAAGTACAATATGGTTGAGTAAGGATTTAACCTTAAATTGACCAATGTCTGCATGGCTCACAGAGTGACTCATAGGTAGCAAGGAGGGCCAGGAGTAAATGAGTAAATTCAAAGAAAGAAAGATATTGACCCAATAATAGCAAAATGTTCCCTCAAGGAGCTTCAGAATGAAATAAACAGCACAGAAACTTGATTGAAAGGCATGGTTGAGAGGTCTTCAGTTTATTTTTTGTTAATAAAAATAATGTTTGTCAATGGGAATTATCTGGATGAAATAACAGAGAGATTAGTGTTTTGAATAGTTGGAAAGGAAAAGAGGATTAAGTGTAGTATCAATAACAACAACAGTAGAGCAAATTGTTCATCAGAACAAGCTGGAAGTTAAGAATGCAGTACAGAGGCACAAAGGGATGATATATGTTGATATATGTTGATAGACGTAAAATGCTCTCATCTGATTCTGTCTCAGAAATTGCACAGGGTTGTGCAGACTGTGCAGGTGTACAACTCCCTATGAACATAATTCTCAATTGTTTGTGTTATGTAATATGCATAAATTTTATCTTTGACTTTTCATTTGTGGAGCTTGGAAAAGAAATACATTCAGAGGAGACAGATATATGATTCTGTACTCTTCTTTGTCAGCTCATCAGCACTGCCTTGGGACCACACTAAATAGAGAATTCCAGCAGAATACACCCATAGCAGTCTGTGAGACTTAGACAAAACCCAAAACCTGTGCAAAGTCAGGGATATTACAAAACTTAGATTATGTCACATGCTCAGACTATACAAGTGCTTGCTTTCACCTCAAAATAGGTAGCCATATGTTAAAACCAAACATGATTTTGTAAGCCTATCCTCCCACATCTTTCTTTGTTGCCTTGGCTGTCAGATTCACTGGAAATGATGATGTAAATATAAAAGGAAAAGACTGGATAACATAATGTTCTTTTCCCTTTTAGCCTTCCTTTCCTCATCAGTAAGTCATAAATAGTGTTCAGATTCTACCCAGAATCCCCAGTGCTTATTTTCCTTCTAGCCTGCTCTTTTCCTTTTTGACAGACCCTGACTGGCAGCAGCATCCTCTATGCAAGATACAGAAAGAATAATGGAAAGCTAGGAGTGAGACACCCAGCTAGAAAGAGAAGACCCAATATCCACAGATAGAATCACCTCAATTATCATAACTCTAGATGGCTAGACATCAACACAAAATGATAAACATTATCAGCCAAGGCAATATATCCCCATCATATACTATTAACACTGTTATACTATCTAATTCCCTCCAATTCATTAAAGCTGAAGCACAAAACTAAGACTGTGAAACAGTAGCTATGAACATGTTCAATGACTTAAATGATATGAATAAATGCCTTAATGACATCTGTGAAAACAAACAAATGGTAGGGTAAAGTAATTAAAGCAGTTCAAGAAGACAGTAAAGTAGAACTAGAACACACACACACACACACACACACACACACACCTGAGATAAAAAACTGAAAATGATAAATTTAGGATGTTAAACTAAAAGACCAAAGGTGAGCTTCACCAACAGAGTAAAGACATGGAAGAGAGAATCTCAGGCAAGGTAAAATAAATGGATATGTCAGTTGAAGAAAATGTTAAATCTAAAAATAAGAGAGTACAAAATATCCACAAAATTTAAGACACTATGAAAAAAATCTGTAAATAACAGAAATAAAGAAAGGAGAAGAAATTTAAGACAAAGGCACATACTTTTTAAAAAAATTTTAGAAGATAATTTTTCCAAACTAAAAAGGAGGTGCCAGCCAATGTACAAAAACTATACAGAATATCAAATAGACAGGACCAGAAAAGAAATTCCGTATGACAAATAATAATCAAAACACGAAATATTTAGATGAAAGAAAGATTATTAAAAGATGCAAGGGAAAAATACCAAATAACAGGCATGCCCAATAGAATAATGTTTGACTTCTCAATGGAGACTCTAAAAATCAAAAGAACATGGATGCATGATTTGCAAACTCTAAGAGATCACAGATGCCAGCTCAGACCCTTATGCCCAACAAAACTTCAGTCATAAGAGATGGAAAAAGAAAAATATTCTAGGAAAAACAAATTTAAGTCCAGTTTTACAGAAGGCATGAGAAGAAGCAAAACTTCAGTATGAAGAAGTAAATCACACCCAAGAAAACTCAAGGAATACAAATAATCTCACACCAACAAATAGAAGGAGCCCACCATAACAGCAAAATAATTGGAAACAACTAACACTGCTCACTGATATCTCCATACTTAAATGATCTCAATTCCTGAGTAAAAGAGGCAGACTGACAAAATAAATGTGAGAACAGGACTTAACCTTCTGAAAAAAAAAAAAAACCTTAATATCAAGTATAGAATTCATCTCAGGGTAAAGGAGATAAAAGAGAAATTCTAAGCAAATGGACCTAAGAAGCAATCTTACATAGCCATTTGAATATATTTAAACCAAACTAATCAGAAGAGCTAGGGAAGGACCCTACATATTGTAGGCAGAGGCTGCTTACTCATTTCCCAGTTGCCCAGAACCAAAATAATCACACAGAAACTATATTAATTGCAGCACTGCTTGGGCATTTACTCTATCATAGTTTTAGCTAGCTCTTATATCTTAAATGAACCTATTTCTATTCTTTTGTATTTTATCACAATGCTCATGGTTTACTGGTAAGGCTCCGATGACATTTGCCTCCTTTGGAAGCTACACGGCATCCCTTTGACTCTGCCAACTCTCTCTGTACATCTCTTTCAGTCTGGCTATATTCTGCCCTTTTATAGGCCAAAGTATCTTTACTTATTAACCAATAAAAGCAACACATATGCAGAAGGATATCCCACATCACTTTCTCTTTTCTGTCTAAATAAAAAGGAAAGTTTTAACTTTGACATAATACAATTACATATAACAAAACAGGTATCAAGCAATAATTATAATATTTATATTTACTTTATCTTTTATCTAACTAAGGAAAACTGTAATTTTAGCTATCTATTCTTTAACTCAATGGAAGATCCCAGAAGGATATAATATTACCTATGTTAACAGGGAGTGCATTGTAAACAGCTTCCAAAACTCTAGAATTGACAGTGATATCTCAATACCTGGAAAGTTAGCCAAAGTTTTTCTGTAACATTGGGAAATCCATCTTTATTCTACAGGCCTATAGTATCTGGCAGATTTTTTCCAGAAGCAGAAAATTTCAAAGTCAGTTCTGACTTTATTGGCAATTTATCAGTTACTTTCTTCTTTGTCTTGTGGAAGGTCTGGCAGACATTTTTATGAAGCAGGAACCCTGAGGATTGTCTCACCTTATTTAGGCAACTTCATCAGTCAGCAATCATTTTTCCATGGGTCCTGATTGTCCAGTTTATGCAATATACCATTAAGAAGTCTAGGCAAGAGCAGTCTCTTGCCCAAATGGCTAACAAACTCCATAAGGAACTTCTCTGGTGCCCATCATTATCTTGAAGTATTAGGTGCTGCAATGAACAGACATGTCTCATTTTAGAGAAAAGTATAAATTTTGAAAATATTTTAAATGCCTTATTCTGTAGGTCTTTGAATGATTTGAAGAATATCTATCTGAAATATATCTCTGTACATCCAAAAAAACATAACTAGCATGACTACAAGCTTGACTATTATAGATGACTATCTACTAACCTGTATTTCTCAATTATACATTACATTTTTTAAATGAGCTGCATGAACACAATACCTTAATCAAGAGCAGAAATGCACATATAACAAAACTGATATTAAATATGTATCAATAAACCAAGATTCGTATCAATGCAAAATATTCATCTCTACAGCATATCCCCCTTTAAATGTAAACAAAGATTTATAAACAATTATTTAGGAAATTTTGGACATTTTGTTTTAGGCCACACTTTCCTGATTGGGGGTGCTATTATAAGGTATCCTGTGTGGTAGGTTTATCTCAGTTAGCAGTCCTGAAGCTGTTGGACCATCTGGGGTGTATTGTTTTTTTCAATTAAACCATATTAGCTGCTAAGGAATCCACAACTTTTAATCCTCTGTAGAAACAAAAGTAGAACCTCTTTTCTAAGTACCATATCCTTAGACCAAAATTTTAAAATCAAGATGCCTTTGAAATACATATGTTGTTTTAGCTTAGCAACCTGTTCAATGAAATGTCTTTCTGTACTTAGCTCATTCACAGTCAAAAAATTTAAAGAAAACATAATAGCATATATGATTCAGACTCTCTGGGTATATTTCATCTTTACATGTCTTACATTTTTTACTCCTTTAATCTATGACATACTGTACTGTGTCTCCTTAAAGATTTTGTTTTATTTTTTTAAACAATTTACTTTTCTATGACTCTTTTTTTTCTTTCCCAAGCCTATGTACAATTTTTAAACATACTGTGTTTTCCTGGGAGGTATTTTATGTATGAACCTGTCTTATTGTGTATCTGAAATCCTTTTTAGATAAAGAGCATTTTAAAATGGTAATTAGTGTGATCTCTGCAGCCCTGAATACTGGCTTCACCTCTATTAACCTTTTGGCATGGTGATTCACTGCCATTTCTGGGACCAGGGAGGATGCCACACTCACCACCTCAACTTTTGTAAACAGTTGGCCCATAGAGCCATCAAGTAACTTGAAGCACACTGCCCACAAACCCCATATAAGTGCTCGGCCTCCTGAAAGAGCCAGAGTTCATGCTGCCAGTATGAATCAGGATGCCGCTGACTTTATTATGCTGAGTCAGTAAGCCTTTTCCTAAAGGAGCCATGGTCCCCTGCTTGCTGCCAGCAGAGCCTATCTGAAATTATATGGCTACCAAGAAGCTGTGCTTAACACTATTCTATTGTGTCTAGAATTTTTTTCAAGCTCTTTCAGGTTTAATGTGGACATAGTTGGCCCCAAATTGGGAACCAATTTGTAAGCAGAGGCTGCTTGTTCATTTCCCAGCTGCCCTGACCCAAAATAATCACATAGAAACTATGTTAACTGCAACACTGCTTGGCCAATGACTCTGGCATATTTTCAGCTAGCTCTTATATTTTAAATAAAGCCACTCCTCCTATTTCATATTTTACCACAAGGCTCATGGTTAAGCAGTAATCTTCCAGTGGCATCTGTCTCCTTCAGTGGCTACATGGCATCTCATAGACTCTGCCGACTCATTTATATATCTCTTTCAGTCTGGCTACATTCTACCCTGCTATAGGCCAAACCAGCTTTATTCATTAACCAATAAAAGCAACACAAATAGAGGATGACATCCCACATCAACATACTAATCAAAGGGAAAAAATACCCACAAATAGAATGTTGTGACTCTATTTATGCTCCAAACACAAGGGCACCTACATTCATAAAAGGAACATTAGCACAGCTCAAATCACATATTGACCCTCACACATTGATAGTAGGAGACTTCAAAACCCCTCTCTCACCAATAGAGAGATCATCTAAACAAAAACTACATAGATAAGCGCTCTGGTCTTTCGCTTTTATATTACAGTTTATAATTGTTTGTGGGAATGCTTGGTGTTTGTGAGTGTTCTTGAATTGTATTTTTTGTTTCTTTGAATGATTTTTTTTATTTCTCTGTTTGTTTTTTAAAGAAGGAGAATGAAGTTCTGGTGTTACATGAGTGGGTATTTAGGGGCATCTGGAAGGAGATGATAGAGAAAAACCATGATCAGAATATATTGTGTAAAAATATTTTCAATAAAATAAAAAGATGTACTAACCAGGAAATGAGAAAATAACACTTCAGTTTATATTATATACCATTTCTCCTATTCTAGGATGAACAAAACACAAATACTTTCATGAGGTATAAAGCATGAATTGTGTAATATTAGTGATTATACATTTAGTTTTAATTTCTATATTTGTGCTCAAGACTAGCATTCTAAAATTTAAAAATGTTGCCGGGCAGTGGTGGTACACGCCTTTAATCCCAGCACTCGGGAGGCAGAGGCAGGCGGATCTCTGTGAGTTCGAGACCAGCCTGGTCTGCAAAAGCTAGTTCCAGGACAGGCTCCAAAGCTACAGAGAAACCCTGCCTCGAAAAACCCAAAAAAAAATTTAAAAATGTTGTTGGATCTATGACATTTAAGTTTTCTGTTTACTTATCCCAGTATTAAATATTAAATTAAAAAGCATGTTATTTTGAAATGTAATGTAGACAAAAAAAAAAGCTAGTGACTTAATGTGCTTTTTTTCCCACAAGAAGCTTTGCATTTTCTTTTTGCCACAGGACGTACAAATTATGTAGTCAGCCTTGAAATAGTCAGTAAATGATAAGCTGAGAAGAAGGATTAGGGAGGAGGTTTTCAGGGTAAGGAAAGAAGAACTGTTAAACAGTCCTCAAGCTAAGTGAGAGTGAGGACATGAATAGAAAAATAAAATATGATTGTTGGGCACCACCGAAAAATAATTTGAGGGTAATGATCATATTATAAACACCGGCTAGTCAGCATGATTTTATACTCACTCCGAACATAGTCATTTGTGAGGCAGTAGGCAGAATGGAAAATAGCTGAGTGTACAAGAAACAGAGTAAAATAATTATAATAATTGATGGAGCAATTTATTTTTAATAAGAAAGGAAGTATTTTAGGGATCTAATGAACATAAGCAAATCATAGATTCAAGTATATCTTTATATGGGTAATGGGGGTTGAGTGTTAAATGAGTTGATCCTGACAAAAGGAAGTAGAAGGTACACTGAATTTTGGGGGGAGATGGTGGCATTCATTAGATATAGTGAGCATGAGGGGAAAATCATGAGAACCTAAGACTGTGGAGGAGATCAGGATTTATATATTGGATCATGCAGAGTGAAGTACTAATGTTTTATGTTGCAAGTGATGAATGAGAAAATGGTAATGTGCCCAATGACAAGGTAAAAATGTCAAAGATTCTTACGTAAGGGCAGGTTGTGATGGGTAAGTGATGTGAGAACATGAGCCTCCATTCCAGAGTGAAAACTCTCAGAAAGCAACAGTGAAGATCAAAGAGTAAACAAATTCGACTTTACAATGTCTGGTGAGAGGCAGGTAGGTAAAATCTACCAGTCCCCACTCTGGTTAAAGCACAAACATTGCAAATGTTAATGAGAAACTGGCTGGGGTTGAAATGTTTGATACTTGATGTGTCAGAGCAGGAAATCTAAAGAATCTAAATAAATAAATATGCTTAGAGCTGAGTCTTGATTTGGGAAGCTATGGATTTCGATAGTAACGACACAAAAAATAATAGGGACCACAACAAGTCCTTCCTAGGAAAAGCAGTGTTGACAGAGATGTAAATGTTAGAGATGGATCGGAATAGAGAAAAGGATCCCAGGACTTACTTTTAATCTCCATAGCAGAAAGTTGACTTTCTAAATATAGACATTTTGTTCCCAGTTTCCACTCTGATGATATTCAGAGAAATCTGAATTTTTAATTGTCTTCATAATGAGAGAAATAATATTTTTAAAATATTAATTAACTGTGTATGTGTACTAAAGGCATTTTAAGTGAATTTGTATATTAATATCTATATTAAAATTAGTCTTTGGTCATCAACCTAGGCTAGTTAGCGGTTATGGGTCTATTGTGTTGGTGGGAAGCTGAGCAAATGTACAACGTCTTGCTGCTGCCTACATTATAAAGCTTCACTCAGTTAAAACAGGATTCTTGATACTGCTGCAGAAACTTCAGGGTGAACCATATGAAACAGAATCAGAGTTTTTTGAAAGGAATTTTTAACTTAGATATAAGCATGGGGTGAATAAAGAGGCGCACAAATGAAGAAGAATATACACCCATATTTGGAAATCTGGCTTCTCCAATGAAAGTCACACTTTATTCTCTTTATAAGAGCAATATGTTGAATTTCGGTGGATAGTAAAGTTATCTTTAAAGGATTTTTCTTTTTCTTCATTTTTTTAAAATTTTTTTAGTGAAAATGGATTCTTTAATATAGTTTCCCTCCCACATCTTCTCCCAGATTCTCCCCACCTCCCTATCCATTCATATACATGTCTCTTTTTTATTTTTTTTTGGAAAAAAACAAAAAAAGAACAAAACAAACTGCAAAAACAAGAAAAAAAGAAAAAGAGACTACAAGAAAGTACATACACTTACAGAGACGTGTACATACAGAAAACACAAAGACCACTAACTTGGAAAACATAATGAATAAACAAAAAATAGTGAGGTTAAAAAATGTCTAGATGAAGCATTGTAAGAGAAAATAACTCCTAAAATTTAGAATTTATTTTGAGTTGGTCTTCTACTGGGCATGTAGCCTGCCCTTGAGTATAGGCTTTCTCCAGTGGAAATCTATTGAAGAAAACAGATTTTTCCTTTGTGAGAGTTTGTGAGAGTCCTGTTGTGTTTTAAATGCATTGTTCATTGGAGTCTTCTATCACCACAGTCCCTCACACTGTCTCCTTTTCTTCAAGTTTCTGAACCCTGAGGGTAAACATTTGATGGAGATATCTTAGTTTAGGTCTGGATATTGCAAGGCATAACTCATTCTGCACAACGTCCATCTGAGTTCTCAGTATGTGTTCCCATCAACTGTAGGAGAAAGCATCTCTGATGATGACTGAGCAACTGATCTATTCCTACAGCAGAGTGTCCTAAGGAGTCAATATAGTGCTACACCTTTTTAGTAGAACAGTAGTATTTGGTTTAACCCTAGGTCCATAGCCAGGTTCTTATTGATATAAGCAGAGTGAGGCATGGGCTCTGTCTTAATTAGGGTTTCTTTATAAGAGGTGATCACAGCAACTTCTTTTGGTTTTGCGAGACAGGGTTTCTCTGTGGCTTTGGAGCCTGCACTGGAACTAGCTCTTGTAGACCAGGCTGGTCTCGAACTCGCAGAGATCTGCCTGCCTCTGCCTCCCGAGTGCTGGGATTAAAGGTGTGTGCCACCACTGCCCGGCCACAGCAATCTTTTATAAAGGAAAATATTGCATTGTGGTTGCTGATTTACAGTTCAGAAGTTTAGTCCATTTTTCATCATGGTAGGAAGAAAGGAATTGCCTACAGACCAATCTTAGGAGTTCATTTATGAATACTATCATATTAGCTGAAAATAAAGATACTTTGACTTCTACCTTCTCTATTTGTATCTCTTTGAAGTTTTATTGCTTTAATTAATACTTCAAGTACTACATTGAATAAGTATGTAAAGGACAATTTTGTTTTTTTCCTGATCTTAATAAAATTGTTGTGAGTTTCTCTACATTTATGTTGATGAAATCTATGTGGAAGTATATCCTTTGTATCTCTAATCTCTCCAGGTCTTTTGGCATATGAAGGAGTGTTGGATTTTGACAAAAGCCTTTTCTGTGTCCAATGAAATTATCATGTGATTTTTGTCTTTCACCTGCTTCTGTATCACACTGCATTTATTGATTTATGTATGTTGAGCCATCACTACCTGTCTAGGATGAAGCTTACTTGGTCATGGGGGTGACCTTTTTTATATGTTCTTGTATTTAACTAGCAAGTATTTTATTGAGAATTTACACAGCTGTGTCTTAAAGTAAATTAGTATGTATTTGTTTTTCTTTGTGTGGTTTAGATTTCAAAGTAATTGTGACCTCAAAAAGAATCAGTTCTTCTGTAGAATATTTAGGGACAGTTAGCATTAATTCTTTGAAGGCAAGATATCATTCATCACAGAATGTAGGTTGTCCTGGGCTTCATTTGGTTGATTACTTACTTGTAATTCACTGGGAGTTTCTTTCATTCCATCTGACTCTTTCTTCTTGTCCCTAATGTAATTATTTAGGTTTTCTCTCTCCATATTTTAGCTAATTTGGCAAAGGGCCTATCATTCTTAAACACCCCCCTTACTTGATTCTCTGTATTGGTTTTTGTTTGTTTGTTTCTATTTTATTTATTTTAGCCCTGATTTTGATTATCTTGCCATCTACTTTCTTTGAGTATTGTTTCTTTTTTCTGTTCTTGAGAGTACAAATGTGTCATTAACTTGCTAATAAGAGATATCTCTAACTTTTTTATTTTCACACTTAATTCTATTATCTTGCCTCATAAGACTGCCTTCATTTAGTAGTATAGGCTTGTGTAAGTTGATTTCATTTTCATTAAATTATAAAAGTTTTAATTTCTTTCTTACATTTTGATATATATTTTTTAATCAGTAGTGAATTTTTAAACTTACTCTTTCTTCTGATATTCAACTTTAACCTGTGGTAGTCAGATATAAGGAAGGGTGTTATTTCAATTTCTTTGTATCTGTTGAGACTATTTCATGTCTAAGCATGTGATTAATTTTGGTGAATGTTCCATGAGCTGCTGAGAATAATGTATATTCTTTTGGAGAAATGTTCTGTACATATCAGTTAGAATCATTTGATTTTGTTTTAGTCTTTGTCTGGGTTACCTGTTTATTGAGAAGTTTAGGGTATTGAAGTCATTCACTGTCACTTTGTGAGCTTCGATATCTTCTTTTAGCTGTGGTAGTGTTTCGTTTATGGATATGGGTGTGCTTCAGTTTGGTGTGTAAATGTTTAGAATTCTAATATCATTTTGGTGGATTTTTTGATCAGTATTTAGTGTCCATCCTCATATTTTCTGATTTTTATTTGAAGGATATTTGTCAGACAAAAAAAATGCCTACATAGGCCTGGATCTTGGGCCCATTTACTTGTGATATATGTTTCAATCCTTTTACTCTGAGATCAGATCTATCTCTCATAGTGAGGTTTGTTTCTTGAATATAGTAAAAAGATGGATCCTTTTTTCTTTTTATCTCTCTTTCTCTTACTTTCTTCTTTTTCCTTCTTCCTTTCTGACTTTCTTTCCCTTTTTCTTTTATTCCTTTAAGATAAATCATTCTTTATCTATTATCCCACCATAGCTTTTCCTCCATCCATGTCTCTCATTCCCTCCACCTCCCCTCACATCCATGCCCCCTTCATTCAGAAAAGAGCAGACAACAACTAAGAGGATAAAACAAAATACAATATGATAATGCAAATACTGAGGATATGCTAACCAACATAACAGGAAGAGTTTTGAGAGCAGGCAAATGATTCAGAGAAAAACACGCTTCCACTTTTAGGAGTCTGACAAAAGTACCAAGCTAATAGCCATAATTTAAAGGCAAAGGTCCTAGTGCCAAGCCTTGCAGGGTCCATGCTTGCTGTTTCAGTCTCTGTGAGCTGACAAGAACTCTGCTTAGTTGTTTTGATAGGCAATAAGCTTTTGGTTTCCTCCATTCTTACCTTCTTCCATGGAGTTTCCTGGACTCTAAATAACCTGGTATAGACCTCCAATTCAGACTTTGTATCTCTGCATAATATTTATCTCTGGGACTTTGCACCCACTCCTATCTGCTGTTGGAGGAGGCCTCTCTGTTGATGATGGGGCAAGGCACCAATCTAGGGGTACAGCAGAATATTATAAAGAACAATTTCATTTTTTTCTGTTGTGTTTTGTTGTACCTTTGGTTTCTGAGCTATCCAGTCTCCAACCCTAGCCAACCAGTCAGTGTAGTGAATGGACACCCTCTCTTGACATGAGCCTCAGGTTAACATGGACAGTAATAAGCCACTCCCACAAGTTTTGTACCACCAGGAAATTACCACAGTGAATCTCAACCTTCCTAAAGTTTCAAAATTATTTCATTCCTAGTTCATAGCTGTAATTATGCTACTGTTATGAATCATAGTGTAAATATTTGATATGTAGGATATCTGATATGTGACCCCCACCAAAGAAGTCTCAAATCACAGGCTGAGAACTGCTGTGGTAGCCTATCTTTCAGCAGGAACCTATTGTAGATCAGAAGATTTGTGGCTGAGTTGGTGTTTGAGTTTCTCCTTTAGCAGGTTGCAGAATACCTTCCTATACCAAAGATGCTAGAATGTAAGGGTGAAGGCCCCTTGCAGGCACCAGCGCTACCTATCCAAATTCAATTAGCTGTGTTGATACTGTCCTCAGAAATGGCAATGGGGCCCCTTTTGTCCCTGTTTGTATCCTGTTTTCTAATCCAGTCCATAAGCCCGTTTCATTTTAGTGGTGAATTGAGGGCATTAATGTAGAAAGTTATCAATGAGGAGCATTTACAGATTCCTGCTATTTTGTAGTAATGGAGTGGGTTTCTCCAAACCCATTTGATTTACCAGTATGAGATTATTTTTTTCTTATTCTTTCTTGACTGCATTTAACCACTTCAGATTGAAGATTTTCCTCTACCACCTTCTATAGAGTCAGATTCGTGGACTGGTACTGCTTGAATTTAGTTTTATCACAGTGTATTGTTCTTTTTCCATCTATTGTGGTTGATAGTTTTGGTAGTATCAAGATCACTTGATTGGCATCTGTGATCTCTTAGATTTTATAGAAAATCCATTCAGGTCCTTTTGGCTTTTAGAGTCTCCATTAAAGAATCAGATGTTGTCTAACGGGCCTGTGTTTATATGATACTTGGTCTTTTTTCTTTTCTTGGCAGCTTTTAATATTCTTTCTTTTTCTGAGTATTTTATGACTATTATGATGTATCCCAGGAAGTTTCTTTTCTGATTCTCAGTATTTGATATTCTATATGTCTGTTTTACCTGGGAAGTCATATTTGAAGTAATTTTCTTCTATGATTTTGTTAACATTTTTCCTGTGCCTTTGATCTGCATTTATTCTCCTTTCTCTAGGCCTATTATTCCTAAATTTTATCAAATTTTATCATTATCATATTGTCAAAAGTTTTGGGTGTTCTTTGCCTGAACCTAATGTTAATGATTCCCCATCCCACTCCTACATAGAGATTGCAGAGGATCTACTGCCCCACCCCCTCAGATATATAGGAAGGCAAACTGTCCCAGGCCACTTATATCTGGTACACAGATGGCAGCTCTTTTTTATGTGATGGGACCCGTAGAGCAGGTTATGCTATAGTATCAGATACTGAGATAGTGGAGGCACAGATGCTCCCTGCACCAATCAGTTGATAGCTCTTACCTGTGCCTTCCAGTTAGTGAAAGGACAATTTTTAAATGTTTACACAGACTCTAAATATGCCTTTCATATCCTCCTGTCCCA
>JAQHUG010000015.1:14965317-14985404 GCA_028555095.1 Dicrostonyx torquatus | reverse complement strand
CCTGCCTGCTTCTTAGGACCATTTGATTGAAAAACCTTTTCCCAACCATTTACTCTGAGATAATGTCTGTCTCTGTGATTGAGGTATGTTTCTTGTAAACAGCAAAATGTTGGATATTGTTTTTGTATCCATTCTCTTAACCTTGCCTTTTTATAGGTGAGTTGAGACCATTGATATTAAGCGATATTAATGACCAGTGGTTGATTCCGGTTATTTTCTTTTTGGTGGTAAAGTTTGTGTGTTTTTATACTTTGAGTTGTGCTGGTGGAGGGCTGTTAGCTGTCTGTGTTATTATGGGCCACAATTCAAGTGGAAAGGATTTCAAAAGCATTATAAACTGGGACATCTTCTTTTAAACTATTTTTATTTAATTTATTAACTCATTTATTTTATATATAACATAAGTCTTTATTAATTCTTTAGGAATGTCACATCATGTACCCCAATCATATTCACCAACCAGACCTTCCATATCTGCCCCTCACACCTGCAGCTTCTCCTCCCAAATAAATTGAAACCAAAATGAAATGAACACAAAAACCACCCCATGCTTTCCTGGTTTCTAGTATTCCAACACCTCTTCATTTGTCCTAGTTGCATTAGGAGCTGCATTGTGCTTGTAGTATAGCCTTCTGTCCAATCAGCCCCACACACAAATTTCCATTATAGTGTCATTGGCCTGGTTCAAGGCCTCTGGCCTCTGACATACCATCATTGCTAGAGCCTCACCAAAGCTTCTCTTGGATATCTTGTTATTGCTGTGAGTCATGTGGATCCTGTGGTTATTCTTCAGCAGGACCAGTCCCTTCACACATTCCATATTCCAGCAGGTCATAGATGGGGTAGATGTTAGGGTAGGCCAACCCAAGGCCAAGGATATAGGTCTGTGTGGTAGCTGAGCTGGTCAGTCCAGGCTATAGAGACTACCCCCTCAGGGGAGGAAAAGAGCCAACTCTTCTAGGTCCATGCCATTGGTGCCAGCTCTACCACTCCCATGGTAAGGGGTGGTGCCATCTCTCCTGATTCTAGGATCAGCTCTCCCATGATGGGCAGGGTCAGCTCTCCTGCTGCAATGTCCAGCGAGTGACAGGGCCAGCCAAACTAGGGCCAGTGAAGAGCAGGGCCAGGTCATCATGACCCTCAGATTTCAACACCCATAGTTCCTATGGCCCCCTGTGGTACAAGGGTCACACATTTTAATACAGACACGAGCAACAGTGGGACCACAGAGCAGACATTAACCTCAGCAGCAGCCAATCCCAGTTGACACTTGGCCCCTGTGCAAACACAGACCACTCAGATCAGCAATTGCCCCAGTGGCATCACAGACTTGTGACACCAGCATGGTCACAGGTTGCAACCTTAGGCCGTGGGTATCCATGTGACTTTTGATGGTAACATTGGCCCTATACATCCATATAGACCCCATCTGTGGTAGGACCACTGACATAGACATGGTCCTTAGCAACAGCTAATTCCCAGATATCAACATGTCTCTGGGTGATAGCATAAGCCACTCAGATCAGTATGACCCCAGGCAGCAGCATGGCCTCCAGATTCCAAAATGACTTCAGATAGATGACTGACATCAACTCAAACTCTGGCTGCTGCAGGCAACACACCCAGACATGGCCCTAGGCAGCAGCTCTGGCCAAGACCTTGGGTGTCAGCACAGGCCACCCACATCAGTCTATTCCTTACTGCCTTTGATTCCTCAGTTTGGCATTCTTCCATAGCACATGAGCCATTCCGCTTCTCTTTCTCTCCCATTTCTCCATCATATATTTGCTCATCATAATGCCTACCCGCCCAGAGACATAAAGTACCTGGATGGCCTATGGATGCCTTCAGCCAAATTTTTATTTCTTTTATTTATTCTTCCTTCATCCTCCAAATTCTAACAACAGCTTCTTCAGTTCCCCCTCATCTCCATTTCCCCAACTTCCCCACCTCCCCTCTCCCTCAGATCCACTGCTCCTCTGTTCCTCTTCAGAAAGGATAAGGCCTCCCAGTTATTTCAAGAGAACTTGGCATAACCAGATTTAGTAACACTAGGCATATACCCTCTTATCAAAGCTGAACAAGGTAATCCAGTAGGAGAAAATATAAGTAGGCAAAAGAGTCAGAGACACCTCTTTTCTCATTGTTATGAGGTCAACAAGATTCCAAACTATAGAATCATAACATTTGTGCAGGGTGTTAAGCATGGTGCAGACTCATTAAGGCTCTGTGGTTGCTACTTCATTCTCTGTGAGGACTTATGATCCCTTCTTATTTGATTCTGTGAGTCACATTCTCTCATTATCCTGTTGACCCCTCTGGCTGCTAAAGTCCTTTCTCCAACCTTTTTCAATGTTCCCAAAGTTCTGCCTGGTATTTGGTTGTGGGTCTTTGTGCCTGTATCAGCTGTTGGAAGAAGCCTTTCTTATGACAATTGGTTTAGGCACAGATACAGGCGGTACTTTGTGGTTACAAAGAAAGGATCAATCACTTTATACCTTACCTTGAAAGGTAATCCTATAAGAAATCTTAAATAAATCACAAATCTAAACTAAAAAGAATCAATCAGCTCTCCTTTAGAACTATATAGTACATAACTACTCCTCAAAAATTTTTTATATCATGCAATTGATGCCAAGAATTTGTATAAGAACGTAATTATCACCTTTGGTCATGAACTAATCCTAGCAAGAAAGGCATGTCAGCAAATGATACTTGGGCTGCTTTGTTCTTCTTCCCTGACCATAAAGAGTTCCTCACCTAACTCTATGTCTTTATAAAATGTTAGACTGCATTCTTAGGTTTTTCACATCCAAGCTATTTAACAAAAACATCTTATTCTAACTTTAAGTTATTTTCAATACTTTGTTTCAGCTATGAGGCACTCCAAAACCTGTGAACACATCTTCCAACATTAACTTTAAAAGAATTCAAGATAACCTGACTCAATTCAATTGTTTTCCTTAGTCATTAGCCTAAGCCACAATCTATAAAGTGTTCAATAGAAACACATGTATTTTAGCTGTTTGACATTTCCTTGTTTATATTTTTAATCATCAAAATTCTATTTAAACTAACATTATTATTATCAATTGGACAGTACATTTCAGGAAAAAAAATTATATTCATAATAATTCACAGGTAAACATGCCCAGTAGAGCAGGATGCATCCATGAGATACACACACTGTATATCAGGCAGTGGAATCTCCCTACACCCATCTGCACCATGCTAGACACCAGAGAAAGATGGCAGCAGCATACATGTAAAAGTACAGCAGCAGCAAAAGACATTCTGAAGCCTTTGGTCTCCTGGCCTTGCCTATTTTCCTGCTAGTGTGCGGACACCTTGAACTTCAGTTGCCACCTGCTACTCCTCTGACATGGCCATCCACATTTAATTTTTCATTTGCCTCAATCTAAAGTGGGAGTTGAATTAGGGAGTTAGGATCTGGGGAGATTGGCAGGTAAACAAATTTTTTAGCTTCCAAGTTTTGGCATAATTTTATTTACCTAGCTTTAAAATTTGCCTCATGATCTCTGTAGAGTCCAGGAAAGAATACAGAGCATGAAGGAGAAACTCAAGCTGTAACTTGTTTGAGGGTACTTTTCTTTCAGGAGCTGCATGTGAAGGGATGGCAGTTCCGGAGTTATTATCAATCTAGGGTTTAATATTACTTTCTACCTCTTTTAAACTTACCTCACCCATTGCATCTGAATTTTAATTGTTATATACCACTATGTCTATATAAGTTACACATGGAAAATATCAGGCTTTGTCCAGCAAAGTTTGCTTTACATCAAACTCTCTGCTTTAAACAAAATGCTAGTATATTACAATTAATCAAATATAATGAAATAGAGGACATTCTCAAGACTCATTATCCCTAGATATGAGTGCTATTAGAATGATTCTATAATTTATGGTTGGGATTTTTAATCAAGCAGTTTACTCAGTGGTGTTATGCAAGCCATGCTGTGATGAATAAACCATATGGCTCCAATTGACCATATAAAATTATAATTGCTGAAATATATATCAAATATCTGTTACCCATGGCTTTCTCAACATGGTTTGAAACTCAGCCTCATAGAAAATTAATTTCAATTGTTTCAGGTTATCAAATCCACTTCACACCCAAGATTACCTTTTAAATTTTTATGAATGAAAATGTAGTGTGAACTTTATATCTTTTATTTAATTAGGTAAAACATATACATAATTATTTGTGGACGCACCAGCCTGAGATAACAAGAAACCTGTGGCAGGTGGCAAGACTTCTTTTGGAGTCATTTTCTAGGTTGCTGGTCCAGGATCATGGGCTCAATAAATTTCTATGGGATCCCTTCTGTTAACATTTTAGGTTTTCAAGACCCATGTCCAGTGTGAAGGAAACTGCATTCAATTAATAAATAAAAAAATATTACCACTAATCTTTTTCTAAAGGAATTACAAGTATAGTCACAACAGTAAATATAATAAGTTCACTGTATCACTTGGATTTGTATTTCTACTCAAATAAAAACATTTCAGAAAGACCACAGGTAAGATAAAATTAAGATAAGAAATTTTATCTTGTAGCTCAGAACTCTACCAGATTTCAAAGAATCATTAGCACCAATAATATTCGAATTATTCCGAAAGATAGAAACAAAATGAACATTTCCCAGTTTGTTTTGCAAAGTCACAGTTGTCTTGTTGCCCAAACCACATAAAGAACCCAAAAAGAGAGAGAACTACAGAGAGACCAATTACTCTTGTGAATATAGATGCAAAACTTCTCAATAAAACACTTACAAAATGAATCCAAGAACACATAAGAAATGTCATCCATCATGATCAAGTAGGCCTCATCCAAGAGCTGCTGAGAGGAGGGAGAACTGGGAAGAGGAGAGGGAGAGAAAACTATTCAGGATGTATAATCTGAAAAATAAAATAGCATTTCTAGTAAAAAGAAAGTATTTTTAAAGACACAGAATAACTTTAAAGTTGTAAGAAATAGTGTATCTGATTTCATTTGGAACACATATTTTTAATTTATAAGATAAAAGACAAAAAACTCATTTTTTTCTTCTGTCTAGTGTTTTCTAGGGACCAAGACTCAGATCCTGGAAAGATAAAAACATTTATTTTATGCCATCCTCTGTGACATATCTATGAGGTAGTTGATCCACTTAACATTGAAATTTATGGAAATAGAGATCCTTTCACTTGGTGTTCATTCGTTATAGCTGGGCTAAATACTTCACAATTATCTCATGAAGTCAATGAAGATGTCATTACTATTGTAATTTTTGGAAAATAAAAACTGCACTTAAAGATTTCTCTGCATTGCCACAGGCCATCTATACAATAACTATTCCAAGACCCAGTAATACCACTTTTGGGTATATATCCAAAGGATGCTCAATTGTGCCACAAGGACATGTGCTCAGCCATGTTCATAGCAGCTTTGTTTGTTATAACTAGAACCTGGAAACAACCTAAATGCTCCCTGACCCAAGAATGGATAAGGAAAATGTGGTACTACACAGCAGAAAAACCTAACGATATCTTGAATTTTGCAGGAAAAAAATTATTTTGAGTGAGGTAAACCAGGCACAGAAAGACAAATATCACATGTACTCACTCATAGGTGGTTTTGTAATATAAAAGAAAGAAAACCAGCCAACAAACCACAATCCCAGAGAACGTAGACAGCAATGAAGACACTTAAACTTACATCTAATCTACATGGGAGATAGAAAAAGACAAGATCTCCTGAGTAAATTGGGAGCATGGGGATTTTGGGGGAGGGTTGAAGGAGGGAGGAAAAGGCAGGAAGGGGCAGCAGAAAATTTAAAATGTAGAGCTCAACAAAAATCAGTGAAAAAGAACCACAAAAATATATTAACTTAAATGCCTTCTATTCAAAATATGTGCTTTTAATACTGGTATTATGCTGCTAAATATGGTGAGTAGGTTTTATTATGTTGAGCTGAAGTGGGAACTCCTGTACATTTAAAGTAAATCTAGCACAATTATCAGACTTCATTTCAGTTTTTCTTGTGTAAAATTTCACATAGAAATCTAAAACTAGATTTTAAAAATGCTGTATTGTTTCTTGAGTATGTTTTATTAATCCACATATTCAATGCAATCTCTACCAAAATTTTAATAATACTTTTCATATAAGTAGAAAAATATTCTAAAATTCTCATGGAAGCAGAAAGACTTCACAATAATAAACGCATTCCTGAAAAGAAAGAACAGTCTAAATGTACCACAATATGTGATGTACAAGAACCTTAATAAGACAAACAGAATGGTGTTGGCACAAAAGTGGTCATGGAAACTAGTGGAATATGATAGGCAACAAATAATAGGTTTCACACTTATTGGAAATGATTCCTAACAATGAAGGAATATATACATTAGAAAACATATTTTCTTTAAAATGTGATTCTATAGAAATTAGACATCCAAATGTAGAAAAATTAATATGCCTTGTATAAAAATCAACTCAGAATGAATCAAAGACTTTAAGACATAAAACATTAAGTGTAAAAAGGATACATATGAAAAATGCTTCAAGATTCATGATGAATCCATTGCTTTTAGAGTATGTGCTTCCATACCCAGAATTTTTACAAAGGTCTCAAGGATCAAATTCAGCTATTCATGCTTTCATAGAAATCAGTAAACAGTTACTTAAATATTCCTGTAGCCTCGTTCAGTATTTTTAAGTGAATCACTTCGTGCTGAGGTTCTTATATATTCTCAGGATTGACCTTCTATCAGATGCATACTGTGTAAGTCTCTCCTATTCCATAGGTAATCTCATTGTTGATTGATATCAAATTTAAAGTTTGATGCTGTCCCTTGTCTGTTATTGAGGTCTTAATTTAAAAATTTACAAACAGTCCTGCTATAAAGTAATACCTCTATAATTTCTTTAATAACTTTATGTTCTTAGTCTCATGTTTGTGTCTTATAACACATTTTTTTTACTGATTTCTTTTAACTAGTGAGTAGCAGCATCTTGGTTTAATTTTTATGTACCTGGCCATCTATTTTTCTAGCATCATTTGTTGAATTAAAAATCCTTTTCCCAGTGTATGTTCTTGAGACTTTGGAAAAGTTTGTAGGCTATAAATATCAAGTATTTTATGGAAATTTTCTAGCCTAATTCAGTGTTTTACATGTATGTTTTAATGCCAATGTAACATCATTTTTAATACAGTAGTATATGCTGAAGTCACATATATCAAATAATAATTATATAGTAATAGTAATAATGTCCTCTATTTTATTGTATTATTCTTGCTGTAGTTTTCTGTATATTTTTAGTATTTTTGGTTCTTGTAAGCTTTTGATAAACTTCTTTTAGTTCCTTAAAGAAAGTTATTGGAATGTAAAGATTGCATTGACTCAATAGACGACTTTTATTACCATTGTCATCATAACAACGTTAACCTTTCAGTAAATGAATACAGTTACTCTTTCTGTTTACTGTTTTCTATTTTGTCCATTAATACTTTGTGGTATTCACTTAAGTTTTTTTTTACTTCTTTGTTTAAACTTGTGTATTTTCATTTTGATCACATAGTGCAACAAGTTTGTTTTTTCAATTTTTCAGATATTTCAAAATTGACAAATAGGAATTGCGCTGATTTTATATTATTTTCCTATCCAGTAACTTTGTATTAATCTTTATATTAATTTTGACAAATTTGGGAAGAAATACTTAAGATTTTTAATATATTCTTTATCTAAAGTGGTTATTGAACCATTTAAAATTTGTGTACTATTTGTTTAATATGACTGTCTTGGCTATGACGTCTAGAACTATTTAAGTAAAGTGTCGGAAGATGGCATCTTCTTCTTCTTTCTGGTCCTATAGTACAATTTTTGACTTTATCCACTCACACACATATAATGGTTTCCATGGGTTTATCTTATACAAATCTTAACTTGTTGATTAACAATTTATTAAGCACTAACCAAGAGGTGATGTAGATTTGTCAAATAGCTTTTTAAGATTTATTAATAAGATGATATGGATTTTAATTTATTGTGCTAGTAGATACATGCAGAATCATCCTAGTATCCCAGGGTCGAATTTCCACCTGATCACCTTTTGATGTGCTGCTGGATTTGGTTTGTTGGAATTTTTTTGAGATTTCCATAGCTGTTTTCCTCATGTATGTCAGCTTGTCATGTTTTGTTGTTGTGAATCTTGTCTGGGTTTTGGCATCTACGCAATGGTGACCTCAAAGAATGAATTGAAAGAATTCTCTCTCATTTAACTTTTGACTGAACTGACTTTTCCCCATAGTTACATTGATGAATATCTTGATCGTCACCATAGAAATTTCCCATGATGGATGGAGATAGAGCCAGAGACCCACATTCACATCAGAACAAGGGACTGAGCTACCAAGGTCCAGTGGAAGAGCAGAAGGAGGGAGAAGATGAGCAAGGAAGTCAGGACCGTGAGGGACTGGCCCACCAACTGAGACAGTGTGCTTGATCTATTGGGAGCTCATCAAATCCAGCTGGACCAAGACTGAATGAGCATATGACCAAACCGGATTCTCTGAATGTGGCTGCCAATGGGGACTGACTGAGAAGCCAATGATAATGGCACAGGGACCTATCTCTTCTGCATGTATTGGCCTTTTGGGAAACTATTCTATATGAATGCACACCTTCTTAGAACGAAATGGCGGGGGAAGGGCTTTCCACAGGGCAGGGTATCCTGCCCCACCTAAAGGAAGCAGGGGAAGGGCGGTGGGGTAGGGGGGGAGCGGGAGGGCCTGGAACAGGGGGACTAAATGTAAATTTCTCTTTTAACAATAGAAAAAGAAAAAACACTTTGAATAAAACATTTGAGTGTGTTTCTCAAAACATTCCATCTTACAATGAAAAGTAGAGTATTTTAACACAAATCACCTATATTTAACTTTTATTTGGAAAAATCCAACAAAACTTTGAAATAGTTTCATCTATGAGACAACCTTGAAGAACAATTTTAAACCCATAAAAACTTGTAACGGCAGTTTACAGAAATGGGAAGAAACAAAATAGTGAGTTCTTTACTTCATCACCATGTCTTCATTTCCTGAACTATGCCCTTGCTGTGTTCTTTACATGCTAGAGACTGAACCCAGAGTTTTATGCATGTAGACTAGTACTATATCATTCAAGTTCATCCTATTTTTTAAAGTTATTAGAATCATTTTAAACATGTTTTGTTAGTTTGCTTGTCTGCTCTTATGTTTATGTTTGTCTTACTAATGAATGACATTTTCTCCATAAGTGTACTGTAAAATTCTGTTGATTGCACTCTTTGCACAAATTCCCTTAAAATGAAACCACTTTTTTTAAAAAAAGATAAGTCAATAGTAAAAATCAATCACTAAAAGTTGTTTCTGCTCTGTACCTTTGTACATTTATGTGCATGAAAATGAAAAATAAATTTTATGAGTAGTGAAGGTTGTCTTTGAAAACTATCCATAGTCATCTCATAATATATAGCACACATTAGTTTGAAGCAGAAGTCAATCAATTCCTAAGTGAATGTTTATTATACATTTTTTCTAGGGAAAATGGCATCTCTCTGCAAATCGTTTTCTTTGAATTTTATATTAAAAGAAAATATGGTTGAAATAAAAGAATTATTCCTCCAAAACATTTAGGCTCCTGTAATGAATAAGCCTAGAGATACTCAGATGGCTTATATAGTATTCCACAATTAATCACTACTCCATCATTAATAACCACTTCCTGAGATGGGCTAACTCTTCTCCCAGCAGTCATTAGTTATCTAGATTTTTGTTTAGGAACAGAAAACTTGTGAAAGCCCATAACCCCAACTTAGAATGTGCGTCAGTACTGCAATTATTTGGGTTTCTCTTACAGCCTCATTTCTAGGAGAGACTGTTTCACAGCAGATTTTCTTTTGGATGTTCTGATTCTTACAAGTCCCATCTTCCAGGTTGCTCTCAGAACAATAAATAGGTGCAGCAGTTGTGATGTGTATTTATCAGATGGAGCTGAACTCTTCTTGCTCTACTGATATCTACACTGCTTCCTAATGTGTTTTCCTGTGGTGGCTTCCATTTGCTATGAACTGAGGCTTCTTTGCTGAGGGGTGGTAGCTAGGCTTATCAGTGCACATAAGGATAAGATTTAGAACGAAGTAAGGACATGTGGTAGTCTACAAAGTGGTGGTACTAGGTTATGTTCTGAGGTCTATGACCTCACTAGTCTCAGGAAGCTGACTATGTTTTGAGTACCAGTTGTGATTTCTCTTCTATTGACTGGGTCCTAAGTCTGAGTAGACAGTTGTTTACCACCAAAATGTGAGCACCATTTATTGCTCCTTTGTAGCTATCTGTTCATATTTATCATTGTTGTAGTTCTTAAATGTTGCAGCTGGGGAAGACTTTATTGTATTTCTCCCCAGCATTGGCAGGTTGCCCAATATTTTCAGAAACTGTGGGAGCTAGACCACATGAAAGAGACTTTCACTTTAGAACTGGCATAAATCATCTGAATCTTGTGTCCTAGATGTGTGCTGTCCTCAGCAACTGGGGCCTGTCCTCAATCCCAAGAAGCAACCAAGGGAAACTTCCATAGTCTCTATTGTCTGGGGAGTTACTTGGTCTACCCTGACAACTATTCAAAGGAAGTTTCCCATGCTTGGTACTGTAGTTATTGTTACTTTGTGGTTTTAGTGAAAAGCACTGTCAGCCTAAGAAGTACAGCTTTGTTTAGGATGCAATTATAGATTTCTTGGTACAAATATCTGTTTTTGCAAATATTGATCATTTGTTTTGGTGAGATTATCAGCCATTTATTTGATTCGCTTTCTCTGTCTCTGTCTCTGTCTCTGTCTCTGTCTCTCTCTCTCTCTCTCTCTCGTGTGTTTCTTTTTGTTATTATTGCTAAATTATCTCAGGAGTATCTCATAAGAAAGTCCTAAGTCTCCATGTTTTAAAATTTATGTTTCACCTTCCATTGAAATAAATATTCATCTTTGTATCTGATTTCTAGTCTCAAATGTGTATTACTTTTCTTAAAGTACATGCATTGTCATCCTACAGTGACACCAGAGTGGAATATCAAGCTTGCATTGCCAGCGAAGCCTAGAAATAATCTCAGTACCACATATACTTAGGAATGTGAATGGCTGCAGTTAGCAAGGCCACAATGACAGCATCATGAAGGCTTCAGAAAACAGGTAGTGTTATCTGTAGAGTCACCACAGAAGACACTTTTTTTTAAACCACACTGCACACAATTTATAGGATAGGTTGCACCATTATAGGAAAACTTTGGAGTTCAGCGTCTTCAGTCTAAATAAGTAATTAGCCACAGCACTAGAGAAGAAGCATGACAATTTACTGTCCTTATAATTTCAGCTATGAACCATGAATCATCATTAATATGACTGATTTTCTCACCCAGACAAGCTTGCTAAGGGGCATTTTGAAAGCAATAATTATCATGCATCAACCTTCACGGTTCTGATTATTGCCAAATACATCCCTTCAGTTGATTTTGCCAGAAATGTGACTCGGGCTGTCAACACATTATTTCAAATCTGTTTCTCTCTCTGCTGTCCATGTGTTATTACACCTGATGCTAACAAGTTAGGTGTGATTGCCACTGCGGGACGTCAACGGCTATTTCAATTGATCTTCTGATCATGAGCCTTACACAGAAGGCCCTCATTTTTATTGTCAACGTTTAAGGAGAAGACAACAGAGAAGAAAATTACCACGTAGGGGTTGATGTCATATAGAAGCCAAAGGAGTCAATCTTCAGGGGAGTGGGGGCAGGAGTAATAATACTATGGTTGAATCATTTGTTCTGAGTAGATTACATTTAAGCTAAGTCGTAAAATACACCAAAAGTCAAAACTTGGGTGAAAGAATCCCAGGTCTCCTTTAGTTAATGTCACAGTCTGTCTAAGAAATTTATCTTACTTAAAAATGATTCCTGGGGCTGGGAAAATGTTTCTCTCTCTAGAGTGTGTGCACATCTCTAACAACCATATCAACAGGCACGTGTGGCAATGTTATTTTCTGCAGCACTGGGAAGGCAAAGAAAAGAGGATTCCAAGTACTTGTTGGCCAGCCAGTCTAGAGGAAACGGTGAGCACATGGCCCAGTGTTTCAGTGCACACGTGTGTAGGTGACAGAGAAGAACTGTGGTTGTTGTTCCTCAGACTCTGTTCACCTTGCCATTCGAGACTGAGTCTCTCATGAAGCTCTTTCTGTATCCCGTTGAATTGGCTGATCCTAGGGATCCACCAGTCTCTACCTCACCAGAGCTATAAAACAAGCATGAGCCTCCAAAGCCTAGAAATTTTACATGGAATGCTTAATAAAAATTAATAGTACCTGAATAATTAAATATAAAATAGAAAAGAAAATGTATGGCAAGCTAGAATCATTTCATTTTCTGTATAAGTGGCTCATTATACCACCTATTCTAAAATAATGAACATTTACTGTAAATAATTATATTATTTTGTGTGCTCGTTATTAAGATGATTTTTCTTAGAAATGAAGTTGCTTCATCACTGTACATTATGAGCATTCAGAAAACTCTGAGGTCTACTGTCTGCACACAAAGCACATCAGAAGCAATGTGTTGTCAACTATATTATGGGACTAGAAATTCCATAAGAAGTCGGATTATTATTTTAAAAAATCCAGAATATATTTCCTTCAGAGATACTAACAGTGAAGCAAGATTGTGCTTGAATTATCCAAGTATACTATTTTGCACAGAAATCTCATATTATATAATTATTTAATGCCTTTAGTAATTATTGGTTATACTTGATCCAAAAATGCATTTAGTTTGGAGTTCTGTTTTTCTGTATTGACTGTATCAACAAGACAAAACTGACTTAAATATTTGACATAATAGTTATTCGTAATATTTGACGGTAATTAAGTTATTGCTTTAATATATACTGAGTTAGGAAACCTGGATTAAACTCTTGCCTCTTCCATATGAACAGGTAATCTTGAATACCAAGAAAATAGATGTTGAAGTTCATTGGAAAGACTACCAGCCAGAGTGCACTCTTACTCATTCCTTTTGTTCTACTGAAGCAATCCTTTACTTAATTGCCTACCTGTATTCATGGGCCACTTTGCTTTATTCCGCCAATTAAAAAGCTAATCCTGTTAAAATTTCATTCTCAGAGAAATATCCAGAGTAACTTTTCACCAGATATCTGGGAACCACTAGAAATAAAAATTACTGAGATTATTAGATTTTGAGTGATTTTATGAATTATGCAGAGTTATAAAATAAAACAAATGATTAAAATATGCTTATTTAATGTAATTTGATGTTCATGAGTTTAAGTTTTGTACTCCTAGTACTTTCCAAACATTAATCTACTGTCTAGGGAAGTAATACATATTGAGATTATTTATATAGGGAAATGTCTATGGCTCATTATATTTTCTGTAAATGACTTTGAATCTTTCCTTTGTTTGACTTTCTGCACAATTCTCATTCTGACCCAATGATGTACCTTTCCTGTCTCCTAGGATATACAAAATTTTGATACCATTAAATATTATAACAGCCTTTCTTAAAATAATCAGTTCAAATTATCAGCTCTCTTTGGGTTTCTATTCTTTAGTAAAATAGAATGGAAAACAAGCACTTTCTTTTCAGGAGAGACCTCAAGCCACACCCTGGATTTTGATAAAATTGACAAAGGTGAAGAAATTATTAGGAAATATTTAAAGAATTGAGATCTTGCACCTATGATTTTGATGCCCCAACCTCTTAGTAACAAACTTCAGGCAGTGTGTATAACCTTCCTAATAGTCCTGGGTGGTAGTAAGGACCAAACAGATACCAGAAACTTGTTGCTCAGTCTTCTCTCTGAGATCTGGCCTCACTTTCAGTTTCCAGAGACTGAATAAGCAGTTTCTGAGGAAAAGCCACGAATGAAAGGCAATCAATCTCCAACACCTGAAACAGCAGGGAGGAAGCCTGGTACATGCAGTACCTGCTCAGCCAGGTCAGGCCTGAGCCTGCCTCCACAGCAGCTCAAGGACAGCTACTGTGACTGTCCAAGCCCGTAAAAATGGAAAACGGTAGACTTGACTAACCCCTGACTAGCCCTAGCCAATTAGAATATACTAATATGATTTCCACTTGCTTAAGCCAATTATATCTAAAATGACCTAACTACCTTAGACACTCCCCTCATTAAGGGTTAAAAGAAGCTCCAGCTCCTTCCGAGGATCGTCGTCATCTTGCCTTTGTGTAGGAAGCTTGTCCCAGCCTGCTGGAATAATAATAATGATAATGATAATGATAATAATAATAATAATGATAATAATAATAATAATAATAAAAGACTGTTTTGCATCAGACCTGGTCTCTTAGTGGTCTTTGGGGTCCTGACTCTGTCCACAACAGGATTAGAGCTTACTTCTTCTTTAGTCACCTGAGTTGTCTTATTGTATAGCCTAGTGCTTTATCTTAAGGGTTTTGTACTCTTAGTTGAATCTGTTTATCAAAGACTTTCTCCATAGAATGCTCCACACTGGATGAATTGAAGAAAACAGTGGGCTTTATAAAAGCCCCTTCATCTCTCCTTTGACTGATGATTCATATTAAAACATATACATAAAAGATGCCTATCAAATGGGTCAACTTAGATTTAGTAGCAGTGGGGAAGCAACAATGACTCTGCACTTGTGAATGGAGAGAATTACTGAAATACATCTTTGAGTAATTATTACAATGAAAATGTTTAGAGTAGTTTTCCAAAACTATCTAAGAATGTCAAATTGAAGTGATTTAGAGTTCTGTCCTTCTTTTTAAAATGACTTTAAACATAATTTAGCAGCCATTTTTATTTCTTCTTTTAAATTAATTAATTTATTGTTTATGTGTTTGTTTGGCTTGTGTGTCTATACATGTCTGCATGCAGCATCCATAAAAGCTAAAAGAGGGCATCATATTCCCCATTACAGGAGTTACCAGTGGTGTACAGTTGCTGAGAATTGAACCTGGGTCCTATGAGTAAGCATCCAGTGCTATTAATCCCTGATACATATCTCCAGCTGCTTAAGTGGTATTCATAGGGTGACAGAAATTTGTTATAGACAGCAAAGTTTAGCCACGGCCTCTACTTTTCCTATGAGGGGGATCTTGGATTCTTTTTTTTTTATTCATAATTAATTTATTTTCTTTTTTTTTCTTTCTTGGATTCTTCTTTATCTACCATTTTTATAACTGCTGCTCCTCCCAAAAACTCATGAACTCAAAATTGTTGGTAAGTTACATAACTCCTTCAGTTGTTCCAAGTGACCTAGAAGTTCTTCAGTTTTGTAGTAAGACAAAAAAATATAATAAATAAAGCATGCTAATTGATTGTTAATTTATGACCCTGATTGGGTAGGGTCCAATTAGTAAATATTCAACATATTTGAGCTGTTTCTATCTGTCATGTAACAGAGTAACTGACAGAGAAATGTCATTAGGAAATATTACTAGAAACCAAAAATTTTAGAAAGCCTGAATCCTTTTTTCTTAACATTTCTCCACAGGCTTTCTTGTTTCTGCACATTTTGTGAGCAAGACATTAACTGCTTTCTCTTCCAGATTGTTCTTTCACAGATTTATATAACCATTAACTTGGAATTAAACAGGACATCCTTGCCTTCAGGTCAAGGGCAGATTTGGTTATCACAGTTCTGAAAATAGAGATAAGATGTCCCTCTGGAAAACAAACAACACTTGCATGAAAGATTTAGGAAGAGTTGCTTTCTTAAACTGCAACCCGCCTTGAGCACACATTTCTACATTGTACCACCCTGTTCTAGCTGAAGGTCAAGATCACTGCAAGGGCAACGGATCCTCTACTTTCTGCAATTGTGGAGGATAATAAACTCCTTGGTTACTGAGCCTGGAATCTTGACTTTTCTGTTATGAAACTCTTTCCAGCAGGATTTCTTTTAGATTCTAAGTTGAGTAAAATGTCTGAGACCCTTAGAAGTTCTTGGTGTACTTCCTTATTCTCGAGCTTTCTCCATATTATTTATTTTTAACACACTCCTTTACTTCAACTATTGCAAACATACATCTCTAAAATGTTTTCTTCATAGTTTTTTCACTGAGTAGATTAGCAAAATTTGAAGAATTGTGTATTATGTTGTAATGGGATCTGCTTAATTTTTATAACTTTCTTACCTCTTTCTGAAAACATTACCATATTTTACTTTGGATTTTCAGAATTTTCTGTAGTCATGGCTACTCTTATGAATCAAAAGTTTGTTTCATTTTTCTTGGCTTCACGGAAATGGTGAGCTAAAAGTGTCCTTATTACATAATCCTCTTTAATCAAATATTACTTTTTTTTAGAAGAAATGCTTCATTAATTTTAGAAGATTGAAAGAATGTTCTTTTTTGTTTCTTAATTTTTTTGAGACAGGATTTCTCTGTAGCTTTGGAGTCTTTCCTGGAACTAGCTTTGTGGACTAGGCTGGCCTTGACCTCACAGATATTTGCCTGTGTCTCCTTCCTGAGTGCTTGGATCAAAGGCATATGTCACCACTGCCCAGCTAAGATTAACCTTTTTTTTTTAAAGAAAATCTTTTATGAAAGTTTTGTTTATTCAAAGTGTATGTGTACAGATCTGAATGAGATCACATGTGCATATAGCTGCATGTGCCCTCAAAGGCCAGAATATGTCATTAGATATACTTAAACTGTAGTATAGAAGGTTGTATGCACCCTGAAATAAATTCTGAAAACTCCAAAAGATCTAAAGAGTTGTATGTGCTCTTAACTGCTGAGAGCACATACAACTTTTCATGGCAATTTTTAAAATCTTATTTATGGAGAGTTACTTTGTAACTACTAAGCCACAGAAAAAAATAACCACATTGCTAATGTTTCTCAAAGGTTAGGAGGAGATAATTAAAATTTTTTTTTGACCTTGCCAACTTTTGCTGTAATTTCATATCTAGGAAATTGCCTTAAATCAGTAAATGAAGGAAGATACAATCAAAAGGCATAACTAAAAGTGTTTGTGTGCTAAAAATATCTCCTGAAATTATTTCTGAATATATGTGAAACATGAGTGTTTCTTCTTCCCTTCCTACCATTTTGCCCACTATATAACTTAAACTCTGGAAAGAGCTATCTTGATCTCAATGGGGATGTCCAGAGTTCTGACGAACAATTTGAAAGGAGATTTGTACATACTAAAGCTTAAATATTATACTCATTTACTGATTGTTGCACTGTGTCAATTTATAGACTTTATACATAGAACTATTTGGTCAAGTCTAAGAATTGGCTGAAGGTGTTTTCATGGTGATGACTGGAATATACACAAATAATTTAGCCACCTCATATAGTCTTGCCATAATACCAGTTTCTATACAAATAATTATACATACTTTTTTCATCTGTTTGTAACTAAAAGGCAAGACATTCTACATGTTATTAATGTGGGAAATGTTGAGATTAAATAGAAAAAAATTAAATCATTTCAGAAGGTCAACTGTATTTGAAATAAAACAAAGCAGTTATTAATTTTGTGCAGACATACCAAGCTCTGTCAACAAGCAATAAGAATATGTTTACACCTTGGCAGATGGATCTGTAGGCATTTAACGTGGTAGGAACATATTTATAAGGGAATCTGCCAAACAAAATAAAGCAAATCAAAATCAAGAGGAGAGTACCCTGCGTTATACTTTCTCCTAATGGGGGCATTGATTTTGGCAATAAATAGCAAGAGAAGTTCTGATTTGAAATAGAGCTTGAAATTAAACAAACATTGCAAATCCAATTTGAGCTTAAAAATCAATGCACTTACATAAAAATCTTCTCATTACCAGTTATATGAGAGACATAAACACCTACTTCCTATAACCATTGTTAACTTTTAAAAATCAAGAATGTTCAAGTGTACTTGCCACTTTCTCTTCTATGAGATTCAGTGTGTTTAGTTTCATGTTTATGTCTTTGATTCATTTGGACTTGAGTTTTGTGCATGGTGATAGATAAGCATCTATTTTCATTCTTCTACATGTTGATATCCAGCTATGCCAGCACCGTTTGTTAAATACGCTTTCTTTTTTGCATTTTATACTTTTTGCTTTTTTGTCAAAAATCAGGTGTTTGTAGGTTTGTAAATTGATATCTGGGTCTTTGATTCAGTTCCATTTTTCCTTCTGCCTGTTTTTATGCTAATACCAGGCTGGTTTTAATATTGTAGTTCTGTAGTAGAGTGTGAAGTCAGGGGTTGTGATGCCTCTAGAACTTCCTTTATTGTTGTGAGCCTAGCCTTTCTAATAGGCATGGATGCGAAAGGGTGCCACTCAGAGGGCACACATGACAGTGGTGAGGTGGCCACTGTATCTTTGAAAATGACTTTTTAAGTGTTGTAGATCATCCATGGTAATGCAGGAAGCTGGCAACAGGTCAATAGATACAGGGCTGTAACAGGTGCACAGACAAGAGACAATCAAAATAATGCTAGTCATTGAAAAATCAAAAATGTGGAGTACACATAGAAGTAACCTACAACAAAAGGAAGTTCATCATGAGCTAATATAGCTTGTTTTGAGAGGAAACATATTGTTTGCACGGAGACAATTTTACTCTTGCCTTGGGTTCCTTCTCAGGCACTGCTGATATGGCCCCAAATGTTTGTACAGTATTTTCCTCCGGCATGTTCTAGTCATATGTGACCTCTCTTCTTGACTACATGTCTATATATTAACAGTCTCCTATGTGAAACAGTCACAACACCTTTGCTCGCAATTCTGCCCTCATGCATAAAAATGTGTACAATGGTTGGATTTTGAAGAAAGGACTTGACTGCTCTAAGACACTATGTGGCTGAAGAATGGGTTGTGGTCCGTTGGTGGGACTAGAGTTTTATGGGTGGCTTCATCATTCCCAAAATTCATCATTCTTTAGCTGGTACCCCAGCAGAGCTTTCTTGCTATGCACATGTACTTTAATAAAAAGTAGAAGCTAAATCCAACAACTTTAGACCACTTGGTTGGACTTTTTTCTTTGAAGACATTGTCTCATATATATTGAGCTTGGAATTATTTCTTTCTTTTATACTTCATTGAAGAACATGTGGAGTTTGTATTTCAAAATTCAATGTCATCTAAATTACCTTCTAGAGTATTTTCAATAAAAATTAATTTGTTGATTTAAAAAATGATGGTTGATCTCAGAAAACCAGCCACTCAGATTTTGAGATCCTTCAGTGATTCCAGTGAGTATAGGCTTTACAGGAAAGTACAGTGCTCATAACCACATTTAAAAATTTTTAAATATACTGTCAAATGACTTGGCTAGATAGATCCACAGCCAATGAGTATACAATTTGAAAAATTCAAAACAGTGTGAAGCAGAAAGCTTCCCTGTCACCAAGGTCCATTCTCTGATGGGACATATTCACAAGTTTGTGAAGATAACTTTCAGGGAAGCTGAAGCATGGTCTGACGTTCAAGACCATGTGTCCCTGAAGATAATGATACCTTGACCTTTTAGGCATGGTATCACTTCCAAGTAGGAGTGTCCAGGAAATCACCATGAAGTCCTACAGAGGAATCTGGATAAACATATCTGAAACCATCTTGCCTATTTATTATATCCTGGCTCTTTTCATGGTCATTTCTATGTCTTTTTATCTGTCCCCTTTCTTCATAAAACAAATAATAAGGAACATGGAAGAAAATGTTCTGCTCTTATATCTGATTGGAGTAACAAATAACTGTATCATTTGGTCTCCTCCATATAACATCAAATTAGTAGGCAGCTTCTTCATAGAGAATAAAAAATCTTTTGAGTATTTATAAAAAAATCTTGTACAAATATCATATCATTTTATATTATTATGTAATCAGGATAATAAGCAGAACTAAAGTCACAATGAAAATCTGGTCACCACCCATATGTTACAGTTCAATTATTTTAGAAGAAAGTACAATTTTTCCTAATGATATTAAGTCTATAAACAGACATCAGAAAACAATTCCTAGAAATTTTCAAAGAATGTAAATTTTTTATTATTATTA
>JAQHUG010000015.1:14926402-14939885 GCA_028555095.1 Dicrostonyx torquatus | reverse complement strand
AAAAAAAAGAAAGACTCGTTTACACACGATGCTTTTCTGAATACTAGAATATTATCTTAACAGAACAATCACAGTGTCTCAGCTGCCTAAACTTTCACAACCCTCTCTATCTGTAAGTAGGACTAATTAGATGAGGTTATCCAACTTGAGAGCAGTAACAGCGGGACCAACAATTGTACTAATCTATAAGCACAAGCACAAATATTTTAAAGGGAGGTAGACAAGTCCGTCCTTTTCATCCAGCAAAACAATGAACAAAGCAATGTGGAGTTGGCTCTACATTAAAAACCTTTGGCCTCATCAACCATGGGATCTCTGCCCTTGCCCACAGTACAAGATGTGAGTTCCCTCCTGTCCCACAGACTTCAGATACCGTCTAAAGACTGTTTGTTGTACACTTAACAACTGTACCTTCATTGTACCAGTGAGTATATCTTTCATGACATTTTGATAGTGTAGGACATAGAGTCTTCAACTGACAAGGACTACTGTCTTTAATTACTTTAATTACATTATCCTCAATGACCTGAGAAAAACTGTCTAGTTCTTTAAAAGCAGAAAGCAGGAAAGGAGAAGAAACCCTCATGTAAATTGTAACATAATGTTTCAAAGTCCTGCAAACAGAAAATCCAATGATTCAGCAATCGGGTCTAGTCATCCAGTTCTGGAATGAAACCAACACTACTAGCAATAAACTTTAAGATTTGGGAGACCTCTGTGTTCTTGCTTGGCACAACACATATGGAGATAGCAAGCCTGTGGCACTAGGATTTCATTTAAGAAAGAGATAACTTCTAGGAGTCTTTTTCCAACCACCAGGAGACCATCTTTCAAATTCTTTAGCTGCTATTTTCATTATTTTTCTACAAGCTGTTCCAAATGTAAAAGGCATTCAGATGGTACAATTATACTGACCACAAAATGAAACCCGTTAACACAGAGTAACCAGCATCTGTGAAGTACCAATTCTATCCATTCTAACAAGGGCTATTGATAGCCCATTGCTACTCATCTAGAAATATCAATGCCAGCATAAATAGATTCTACCAACGGTATCATATTAGCCCTTTGAAGAGAAAGGTTTATGTATAAGGAACAGGTAGAAAGCAATAGTTTAGGGAAGTCTCTGATCTAACCATTCTCTATTATCTGCTTTAACTCTAGATATGGTCACTGGAATGGTACCACTGTGCTTCTCTCCATCCCATAGAAATTTACTAAGAGCAACTTAGGCTGTTTCACCTGACCTTGACGAGGAAGAATGGGGCTCAGCACCACCTCCCTACTGGAACCATCTCTACAGCTCTGACAAATTGTAGGACAACACTGTAGCTGAAAATGCCATAGTTTCCTCACTCACATATTCCTGGGTGCAGAGAGGGCCTGGGATGGACATGTGATAGCCACCCCCAGCATACCTGTGACAAAGGTAAGAGTACCCAGCTTACTATGAGGCTATTGCTGCACATGCCATTCATCTTTTCTCACCTATCCTGTCATATCATATATGCCTTTCACGGCTTTGGAGGATTTAATCCCATTAGAAGCTCATTAGCACAGCACTTGACTTTCTGTCAATTTCTTTCCTAAAACTTCCATTCAACACAAATACTGGCACTTGTGTCTTTCCATGATGCTGTTGGATGTCTTTCCTAGAAAGAAATAAACAAAGGCTTTCTTACCCTAGATAGGATACCAACAATGAACCTTAGAAATGATTCCTCACAGTCCAGCTTGTTGAACCAGTATTTTTAATGGAATTCCTTAAAGGAGACTATGTAGTGGGTGACTAGTATTAAAATTGGTGATTTTGAAGCAGATAGTGGCCATCACGTGATTAACAATTAGGGAAAACTAGATCAATGGTGCTCCCAGAATTACCTGAAGACAGCTGGATTGGTATGTTGAGTGTCTCCCTAGCAGAGGTTTGATGCTTCTATAAGCCAAGGGAATATCTTGTACATCTTGTAGTTTGGCTGTCCAGGATCTGTGAGTTATATCTGATTCTGAGTCATGAGTCTCCTTCTTTCTTCAGGAAAGAGAGTTCCAGTATCAAAGAAACTACTACTCCACAGAGATGACTTTAAATTCTCTTATCTTTTCTTGGTTGCTTTAGTATTTTACCACCCATAAAGAACATGGTCATTTGGCTCACTGATAGCTTACAATGACCATTCCCCACCAATAAGATAATCACAGCCACTAAAGTCCTGTCCACTACCCTGACTCCTGTTGAATTACCTTCTTTTCTAACATGATTATGAACATAGGCCTATCCATATGTGGGAACTGGATATCATACACCTCCAAAAATGTACTCTCCCATCATTAATTCCTCTCCATCCTCTGTCATCTTCCAGTCTGGGATATTAATGGGAATCAAAGAACATGAAGATAGCCAAACCCAAAACACAGAAAAGGGACTTTCCAAATCAGGTTACTTCAAACACTAAAGAGACAGAACAAAGAAACTATACTGATTTTGGCTAAGAGAAAACTACATGGAAACACTGCTGGCTGACTTTTGTCAGCAGGGCATCCTAGAAGCACCTGAAAAGAGAAAAGGAGCATCAGCAGAGGAACTACCTCAATCAGATGAGCCTACTGTAATGTCTGTGTTATATCATCATCAGTAATAATTGCTATGAGTTGATTTAAGAATGGTAGTTTATGAGACCAGGAAAAGCAAACCAATAAGCATTATTCCTCTGTGGCCTCTGCTGTGTGTTCTGCCTTGATCTACTTTCTTGACTTTCATGACATTATACATGGGCTATAATGTATAAGATGAAATTTGTCCTTTCTTCCCTCAGCTTAATTTTCTCAGTGTTTTATCACAGCCCCAGAGAAGCAAACTAGAACACACACACATGCAAGCAAAAGCATCACAAAAAGAAATAATCCCCAACTTAAACTCCAAATGCCAGGAGGGGCATAGACTATTGAAACAAGCAAAGCCATTGACAGCTAACCTACATTAGTACATCCAGCACAGACACCCCCCAGAATTGAAAGAAGGAGAACTTTCCATGAAGTCACAAACTTCAAAAATCAATACCCACTATGACAAAGGACATTCTTACTGAAGAGTTTTATCTTCCACTATTCAACATTAAACAAACTGCATGAAAGAATAGTTCTGCTGAGCTGGACATGCAGCTGCATGCTATAGCACTTAGCTCAGAGTGAAAGGGATCCTGAATGAAAACTGTAATACCTTATGTGATTGCTGGAGGACAACTTAACTGGATCCAGTGTCATTTTTAATCAGTAGTAATAGACATTGCCATCTTGGTTAGTGCTATGCAGTTAGAACAAGAAATGTATAGAAACACGTGCTGGACCCATGCCACCATCTCACTAGTGAGTGTCAGAAAGAAGATAAACACCACAAAATAAAATGAGAAAAGAAATTAAGAGTCCTATATTATTGCAAAATATCAAACATTTTCCAGTCTGTGAAGACACACTGAGATGTGGAATTGTCTGTTCTTATTTTTTTTTTTAACATAAAACCAACAAGCTACATTGCTTTTTTTCATGTAACCCAGCACCCTGAGACCATTAATGGTTTCTTTCTGCAATTTTTTCCTTCTATAATGATCATGGTCTCAAACCTAAGCATAATAGAGGATGCTAGAATCCTAAGATGTTACCTCCAGAGGCTGTTGCAGGAGAAGAAGCTTCAGTATCTGCCACTCTCATTTCACTTGTGGAAGAGAAGAAAAAGTAGACACAGTGGTTCAAATGTGGGCACTACAGCAATGGAGGCAGAGACAGAAAGAATGCACAAGTGTCTGAAGTCAGTCTGAGACAGTGAGATCTTGACCAACATGAGCTACAAAGAAAAACCTGTCCCAAGAACATATCGAGGCATAGGAAAATACGGACAGTAGAACAGGAGCAAAAGGTTGAAAGAGAGAACATGTGTTGCCAGACTCCCTTCAGCCCTTCTGTAATTCACTTCTAATAGCAGAATCCATTCTTAAGCATCTGAATGATTGCTGAAGACCACAGCTTCTGGAAGTTCACAGCACTATCACCCATGAGCATAAGGCTGTAGTGTCAAGTTAGTAGAAGAATCAAAGCCTACTAAAGGAAAGAAAACTATACAAGAGAGATGTGAGTTCAACCTGGGCCAGCAAAACCTAAGGAAGGACTCCTGGAGAAGAAACCCTAAAAGAAAATCTTTGGAGTTCTCATTTCCTACATGGTACACTCATTGCACTCGCCCCTGCCATTTGCCAACACAGTCACAAAGGAGACCTGTGATATCTTCCCTTGATCCTGGGCAAGTGCTGACAAGTTACATATCAGACCAACTGAAACAGTTTCTCAGCTGAGTTGCCTCAACCAAATTGTCATTTTTTCTTTTTTTCCAGTGTTATCTGTATTACAGTGTGTGTTGCTGGCATATGTTCTATTGGAAAGTGACACATCATGTTCAGATTAGGAACAGTTTCAACAATGAACATGAGAAGAAGTGCCATGATCTCTTATCAGAATAGCCCTGGGAAGCAGGATTCTCATGCTGGGCTTGCAAGTTTTACCCAGTCATTCTTGGCTGTTGTTGAACTCCTGGGATTTTTTTCCACCTAGTGCCATACTTTACCTCAGAAGCTGAACTTGACCTTGACTACTGCCTGATTTATGATATCATTCTCACTCTAAACCTGGTAGAATCTTGAAGTTTCCCTGGAGCTGCCTGTAAATGAATTGTTCAACATGTAACTACAGGTTACTTATGTCAAGTAACTGGTTAGTACTCTCTGATAGTAGACACACATGTGAGTCGTCAGCAGATCAGAAAATGATGACCATTTACCCTGCTCCATTATACTATGCATTGCTGCCTTTCCTACCCTGATAGTGTCAGGTAAGGCAGGAAACTTGAATAAGTTTGTTTTGGCCACATTTTACAATATTTTAGCATAGTCTTAAATACTTGAAATAATAGAGATACTATTGATATAGATATTTCTTGTTGACTGTCACATTTAGCTTTGGTAATTACTAAGTAAGTCACTTTGGACATTTTTTTAAATCCAAATTAGGGAGAAAACAGTGTCACTAGGGTATAGACTCTGTAAAGTGGAGTCTTAGAAGGCAAGTAAATAGGGAGCATAATCAGTCTCTTGTAGACAGTGCTAATCTAAACAAGAACAGAAAGATGAAAAGTGTGTGGAGGAATGTAGCATGCCATATCATAATTGTGACAGTCTCCATTCACTTCTGTTCTCAGTGTTGTTATAAATGTTATATTCACAGCAGGTAAGGAGACACACATTTGTCATCATAGAATGTAGAGGTTGAAGATATGAAGATAAGTTCAAGGTCTCTAACCTGGGCCACATAGTTCCTGTCTCAAAACAAACTAAATTAAAAAGTACAGAAAGAGAATGATAATCATTGCCATGTCTTGGAGTATTTAGTCTACAGTAGATAAAAAGAGAATGGGGAAGAGGAAGAGACTAAGAGGGTATCATTCTCTGAGAAGACAGTTATTGCAGAGGAAGAAGTATTGAAGCTGTTTCATGAACAACAAACCACTAGGAACTGGATAGGAGTGTTAAAAATAGTACAAAGGTGGAGAGAGAAAAAAATAGTAATATAAGCAGTTAAACTGTTGAGATGATCCTAAAGGAATATGAAGGTAGTTGGGGCTGAATTATAGAGAATGACAGAATTTGAATTAAAAGACTCAAGACGTTGTCATTTTCTAAGCCTTGTTTAAGCAAACATGATGTTGGGATTGTTCTGGGTCCAGGCTCCCTGTCATATAATCAAGATTCCATCTCCCAGCAAATGTCCCACCCTGGTCCTCTGACTCTAACCATCTACCCAGTCTTCAACAATGTTCTCTGAGCTTTACATGGAGTGGTTGTGCTCGATATTGTTAATTTGGGCTGGGCAGTCCACAGTAAACTGCTCTCTGTACAGCACCCATTGACATGCAAGCATATTGCGAAATTCTCATAAATCTTCACCTCTAAAAGAATTACAGACAATTAAGTTACTAAAGAAGAACTGATTTTACTCAGGAGTGAACCCCTTGATACATGAGCAAATCCCAAGAGGTCAGACCTAAACATGAGCAATGGACAACATGAAATGTTATCAGCAGATAACATAAATTCATATACATACATATGTTTAGTAGTTTTACATAAATAATAAAAGGTCATGAATTATAGAAGAAGTGGGAGAGACACAGAAGAGTTCAAAGGAGGAAGGGGTAATTTCATAAATACCACACAAATGAAATCCTTAATATATCAAAAAGACCTTTTAAAGACTAGCTTCTTGGTGCTGGCACACACCTATAATCTCAGCATTCAGAGTCAAAGACAGGCCATCTGTGTGATTTCAAGGACAGCCTGAGCTATGCAGAAAGACTCTGACTCTTTACATAGTCTGCGCAGAATAAGGCAAAGGCCATGGCATGAGAAGCTGTCTACGGTTCTACCTCTAATCACTTCTGTTCCAGGAATCAGTTATGAGGCAGTATCACAGCAGATATAAGATGAAGACAAAGCAATGAAAAAACAGGCCGTGTCTAGATTAAAGAAAACGTTGAATCAGATTCCACATAGGAACGTTGTGCGCACACAGGAAAACAGACAGTGCATCAAATCAGGGTGATCCAACCCAGTACCAGCATCAATCTGACCCCTTCCATTGGGGTATGTGAAGAACATAGGCCTTAGACTTCCCCAGTTGACACAAACTCGAGATCCAAGCACTGATCCCTGCATTAATCCAGAAAACTTCAATTTCACCAGCTTTTCACTGTCCTCCTGAGTCCTATAGAAAATTTCCTAACAGACACTGTTGTCCACACTGTTCAAGCAGAGCTCATTGGAATATTATCCCCACTGTAGCTGAGCCCGATTTCTGTAATGTTGTAAAGACAGGGGAGCATTCCACTTACGGCAATGACTTCTTCCTTGGCATCCAGGGAGATGAAGATGTCCCTAAGATTGCCAGCTTCATGTCAGATACTTTATCTGCTGCAGAATCAAGATCTCTGAAACACCTGCATTGAGGTCTGACAGATTAACACACTACCCACCTACTGATGAGAACAGATCACTAACTGTCCCCATCTATAGCACTTCAGAATTCCTGACCTTGCCTCCAGCGCGAAACCTGGAACAAAGAGAATAAAATTTGGATGAGATGAAAGTCAAATGATCAACAGCTTTAAAAGCCTATGAGAGCACAAAAGAAAACCAAAATCATCCCTCCTCCCTTTAGCACACCCTGACATGCAACAGCCCCTGCATTGCACTGATGCTGGGAGCCTAAGGCAGAAGCATGCTACTGACAATGCCACCTTGGAAAGCAGAAGCCTGGGTCTTGAATAGCAAGGGGTGCTGGAGAGCATGATGAAGGCCAGCATCACCTTTGCAGAAATCACTACATGGTAGCAGATATTCGTCCCTTCTAGTTCTTCAACTCTCTCACAGACTTAGACCAATTCCAAGATCCCAGAGCAATCAAACCAAATACTCAAAAAGCATCTGGTGGTATCAGGTCCAGGAAAAATCCAGTGTCAGTAATGGACCCTCTGACCAAGTTAGGAAGGCTGAGAGGGTACAGTTCCACCTGTCTTCTCACTGTCCCTATGTGCTCAGGTGGGAGAATGGCATTCATGGTGAGAAGTCACCAGCAAGAATGAGGTATCTCGAGGCACTAATAATGACTTCTCACCATGAATGCCATTCTCCCACCTGTTGCGGATGCACTAGGTAACACCCAGTCACGTCACCACTCCCCTCTCACATTCTGGCATCATCCTGCTGTGAATGGGGAACTTCTAGTTAGGCAATCTAGAATAGACAGCTGAGCTCCAGTTCCCACAGTCCTCTGTTTCTTTCTGGAACACCAGCAGTTAGTGGGCATTGCCTTGTATTCTGTCCATGTGCACCTCTTCACCAAGTCTTACTGTTTTGTTCTGGGCTCATCCCAGGGGACCAACATAGATGTGTTCTGGAGCCTTCTCACTCTGGCTGCCTGTCTCTCTGTATCCTTCCTCTGGGACTCAGCAGGCAGGCAAAAGGATTTCAGGTCAGAGTTTCCCGGTACCTTTATCTTGCTGTCTATGGGATAACCTTCTGTGCCACAATCCTGTCCCAGAATCAGTGGCATGCCAGGCTATAAACTCCCAGCTCAACCTCCTGAGTGCTGGGTGGACAGGTATACATACCAGTCTGCTTTACTTTGTTCTAAGCTATGGGTGAATGGCATAGGTGCTCCTACATTGGCCTCACTGGATGGGTGCCTGTCTCTCCAGGTCTGTGGCATTGGAAAAGCTGGGGAACAGCTTGCTGGGAGTTGGATCATCTACTTACCTAAACCGTATAGTAGATTATTTGTATCAGGAAACATATCATCAGGCCAGCGTGAAGCTGGGAAAAACCTGTCTTTCTACATTGAAAGCAGAGACCCCAAGATGCTGGATACTAGAGTCTGAAAATGCACAAAGCCCTAGGAGTCCAGTCCCAAAGAGATCCCAAGGTGTTCAGTGTGTGAATCTGTGGGGATATAACTTACAGACATGTATTTCCTAAATCGATGTTAAATTATTAGGAAAAAGATTAAAAATCTTTTCTGAACTATGATTTAATAAAATAACTTGTTTCAGTGCTGTGTGATCTCAAATTTAACATTTCACCTAGACTTTTTAAGGAGGCATACTTCTTTAGAATTTCTTTCATTGAAATGAAAACCATTTAAAATGTTCATTTTGATACAAAGCTCTTTCCAAAGATTAAATGATTGTAAGGGGAGAAAATTTTCTTTGGAAGCACTGTGATTCTGTCAATCTCAAGTCTTTTAAGGATGACCTAATTAAATTCCAACAGATTCTCACAAGATCTCTGAAGTCACAATGCACCAGACTTAAGACGGTCTCTGTAGGATACTGTGTATGGGTCTTGTTAGAAGTCCTCTTCTGTCTTAGCCTAACAGGAAGAGTTCCCACAGCTATACAAACCCTTAAAGGGTCCTTTTATTTCTACCTTAAGTCAGGAGCTTTTGTTTCTGAGTACAATTACTTCATAAAATGTGTAATTGCAAACACCACCCCCAAACCTCAGTTTCTCCCTTTTAGATATTGATCTTTCCCAATTTTCTTGGCAGTTTTATAGTTCCTAACTCGCTTTCTCAAAGGAAAATAGTGGCCTTTCCCCCATGGCCTGAGAAGGTAGCACTCTATCCAGGCTGTAATGCAACAGAGAGTTTCCCTCCTGGGCAAGAACAATTAACAAAGAACTATTGATCAAGATTCCATCCATACCATCTTGTAAAACCTTTCCTGCTGCTGTTTGAGCAGAGTTGAGCTCTTGACTCATCTTTTACTGCAATAGTCTTGATGATGCATGACCGTGGGCCAAAATTTTCCAGCACATCTTGTGATCTGATAGCATTTCAGCATTAAATTTCCAGAATAAAACTTGAAAATAATTAGTTTTAATTGTATTTTCTAGTTTCTCTTTATATTACTGACTTTTATTGAGATCTACATTTTTCTCTGCTCCCCTCCCTGCCTCTTCCTGTCCCTTCAACCCTCTTCCAAGTCCCATGCTCCTAATTTACTCAGGAAATCTTGTCTTTTTCTACTTCCCATGTATATTAGATCCATATATGTCTCTCTTTGAGTCCTGATTGTAGTCTAGGTTCTCTGGGGTTGTGATTTATAGGCTGGTTTTCTTTGCTTTATGTTTAAAAACCACTTATGAGTGAGTACATATAATAATGGTCTTTCTGGGTCTGGGTCACCTCACTCAAAATAAGTTTTCTAGATCCATCCGTTTGCCTGCAAATTTCAAGATGTCGTTATTTATTTTCTGCTATGTAGTGTTCCATTGTGTAAATGTACCACATTTTCCTTATCCATTCTTCGGTTGAGGGGCATTTAGGTTGTTTTCAGTTTCTGGCTATGACAAACAAAGCTGCTATGAGCATAGTTGAGCACATGTCCTTGTGGCACAATTGAGCATCCTTTGGTTCTGGTTCTAGGATGATGTTTTTATGTTTGATATCCTGCAATTACTTTTATAATTTTTTTTACTAGGTTGCAGAAAAATAATTAGACATTGTCTAACCCAAACCCATGACCATACATTAAGAGTGAAAAGATTGGGGGCTATAGTTTAAAGGTTCTGAGAAGTTACACTTCAACCAAAACTTTTAGGGATCCATAAAATTTACCTACACAGCCTGAACGAGACCTCTGCATGCTTCATTACACCTGACCCGATGTCAAGGACCATTAGCCCCACTTTCTTGTTCATGAGTTGGTTTTGTTCCCTCAGCCACATTCCAGCAGCCTGCTCCAATTATCACTTGCAGTGTTCCCTTTTCTATTACTGCAGAGAAACTCATCCCTGATGCAAGGTAAATCAGTGAGGGAGCATTTAACATGGGCTGATGTCTGCACTCCTCCCCAAGAAAGATTGTTCTGTGATAGAAGCCTATCAATAGGCCCTCTTGACTTCACCAAAAAGGGCTTCTATTTGACTTTATTGACATGCTTATTCAAATATCCCTTTTAAAGACAAACTAATGCTTTTACAGAAATAAGTTTGATGTCTGTGACACCTAACCTTTAGGTCTACTAGCACAAGGCAGCCTGTGTGTGCCTTCCTTCCTTATTGTTCTGAGTTCATGAGTTTGTTTCAGCTAGCCTTTATCATGAAATGGGAACTATAATGGTGCTTATTATTATTACTAATGGAAACAATCTCTCCAAATTGCCAAATAAAAATTAGTGTGGATGATTGATAAGTATGAGATTTATGAAAACATAAATATTAGAAGATAAATATGTATAATAAGAAACAATATGTAATACAATTTACTGTAGAAATAATCTATTCCTGTATTCCCAGTGTTTCTAAATTAGGGAGATCATGAGTTCCAGGCAAGCTTGGATTATACACACATACAGTGAGGCCTTTCTAAGGACACTGAAGTTTAAAACTTCTGTACAGACCTACACTAGCCCACCAGTGTTCTTCATTGTCCCATGTGCCCGGTTTGAAGCCTCCCTACCCTTCCCAGTCTTACTGCTTCTCTCTATGGAAATCCCTTCATTTCTGACCATTATCTGATGCAATTTAAGAAAGATGCTCATATCACTACATTTGACTCCTGTACTGCTCTTGTGGATGTTCACATCCTCCCATCTGAACTCTTGTATCTTTCCTGAACTGCTGCCTGCTGGGCATTTTCAAATTTCTTTTGGGTCTAAGTTTGTGTGAGGCAGCTGTCTTCGATCGTGTGCTCCTATACTCTAACTGGGCCTATAAGTAAATAACAGTCCACCCTGTCCTTCATGAACAGCCTGATAGCTTCACATATCTACCAATGCAGAAAGAACATTCCTAACAGGGACAGATCTTCTCCCCAAGGGACACCCTCATGATTTTCAGTAAGGGTTCTCTACAGTACTTTGCCCCACCCTTGGACAGTGTCTCAATGTTTTGAGATTATTCTAATAAAATAAACCAGATTGGGTGATGTATAAACAATATAAATTGCATTTCTAAATTTTCTGAAGATTGTAACCACAAGATCAAGGCTGAAGCAGATTCAGTTTGGTAAAATCCTGCTTCCTGGGTCACAGGCAGCCATTTTCTAAGTCCTCAAATGATAGAAGCAAGGAGTCTGTCTGGGCTCTCTCATTTCCTCATGACTAAATTATTTCCCATGGGAAGTGGGTCGACCAATGCAGATTAGGGACCATGGAGCCTATGTCAGACTGGAATGTTCAGAAAGGAAAGCCAAGAGAAAAGGCTTGAGCTTTTACAAACACCAGAGTCCATTAGTATGCTTATCTCTCTAAGGGTCTCTGTACTTACATATTATCTTTTATGTAAGGAATTTTTGTTAGCTTTTTTTGAAAAAATTTATAAAAGAGGGCCCTGGGATGCAGAAACAATATGCCTTGACGATGGAAACATGAAGCAGTGATATCACCATGACAACTCAGTTTTAATGTTTCAAACTTGGGCTCATTGTTTGTTTATCAGTGTGTTCTTGTCTCAAAGAGGTATAAAATCAAGCATGCAAAACACTGAGAAGTCATGATTCCTCCCCCTAATCCTCTCTACTCCTCGTTCTCCTTACTACCATTGACTTAGTTGCTTCCAGTGCTTTGTCCATAGGCGTGAGACCAAGGACTTCAACTTCCAAATTTTTAAATCTTTTTCTCCAGATTCTATCATCAAATGTATTTGCCAAAACCCAAGACAGTGCTCAATAAACAAAGGCTTATGCCACCAGGAAAACCCTCTTAAAATGCACTACAAGTTACATATGAATTCTTCCCCTGTTGTGTGTTTGCCCGGAATGGTTGTGCTTATGTTGCTAGCTACTTAAGAGGCAGAAGCTGTAGGATGCTCTAAGACTGCTGAGCGGGGAGATTGGGCCTGCAGGGTACTCACACTAAATATAGTAACATTATCTGCAGAGCTGTAAAGAGATTTCTCATCATCTAGAGGGAAAGACTTCTCAAAGAGATGCTTAGACAACACCATGGAAACCTTAATGTGCTTAAGAAAAAAAAAACTTTCTTGTCTAGAAATAATGCTTCATCTTCAACTTCATGTTAAATTATTTTCTTATTTTGCATTGATATTTTGAGAATTTGTTGTTAATCTTAATAGATTAACAAAAATACTTGAATTTTATGCTTGCTACTATACATCTGAATATTTTTACTTACTTATAATATTCTGCATATTTGATTCATATTAGATTTAATGATTATATAGTGTTTAATATAATATATATTTATATTTTATGTGGAAGCTATATGATCTTGAATTACATATTGGATTTTAGCTTGTTTTCAGCTTGATACTTTTTAGGCAGTACAAGTGCCAATGATCTGAAACTAAACACACATACATGTGAACATACATACACTCATATACCACATTCAGTGCCAATATTGTAGTTAAGTAGATGAATGAGCCCTTCAAGATGGAGTCACAACCAAAGAAACTCATATACTGGTTAAAACCCAGCTGTTCAGAAGTTGTCAATAATGTGGTCTGACTTTTCTATGCCTTCAGATAACTCTTTAACTTCATGTGCTCGGAATCAAAGATTTCTGAAAGTAGCAAATTATTGTATAACGTAAATTACTAATTTTTGGTTGTGATCTTAGCCACAAATGGCTGAGCCACTTATTCAGCTTCCTAAATTACTATTGATCTCATCATATGGCAGATAAAAAACAAGTGAGTTGGGGGAAGAAATTTAAAAGGTTTTAAAAATCTTTATTTTACTAACAGATTATAGTAACTACAAGTAACTATCAGATAAATATTTATCTGGCATTTTGCTACCAACCATAATTGTAAAAAATAAATAAATAATAAATAAATAAACAACCCAGAAATTGAGTCAACTCATGAAATTATGAGCATGATATAAATATAAGATATGGATTGGAAACAAACATACAACT
>JAQHUG010000015.1:14885455-14907869 GCA_028555095.1 Dicrostonyx torquatus | reverse complement strand
CAGCATCTGTCTCTGGTGGCTCCAGGGTGTTTCTCCTCTCTGCCTTCTTCTTCCCAGCATTCCATTTAGTTTTCCCCACCTACACTCTCAAGTTCTGCACTCTCAACAGGCCACTGCACTTTCTTTATTCATTAATGGTACAGAGGGAAACCCTACATCACACACCTTTAGCTAATAGTCCACAACAAAAGTTACATAAAATTTCTTATAAAACCTTAGCTAAAAATTCATACTCTTTCTCAGAGTATTCTTTGAAACTAACAACCTTAGGGTAACATATTCAAGAGAATATCAGAGTGGGGCATGGGCATGTTTCTCATTGTCAGAACATGGTCAAGGAGTAGAATAGTGTGAGGAGAATTCAGGGTGTTCATTAGAACACTCCAAGAAAACAAGAATCTGTGACCTCAGTTTTTTTATAAAGTAAATCTTTTTATTGAAAGTGTGTTTCTTGTTTTCTTGCTTGCTCTCATTAAATTCTGCTTGACTAATGCACTGTGGTTCCATCCTTCTCTTTAGAGAACGAAGGTTGAAGACTGCTATAGATATGGAGACCAGAGGCCACTTGAGCTTCAGAGTGCAGCATGTGTCAGTAACTTCCTGCTCAGTTTCTTTAAAACAGGGACTTGTTATTAGATTGTGTTTTCATGCTCTTTCCATTCTTAGAAGCTAAGAGTGAGTTTACTTCAAATGACTTATTATTGCTAGCTCTTGTTATTCAATTCAGTATTTAAACTATCTTTTATATACCTCTATGGAAGAACTTATTTTTGCTACACGCAGCTTATCCTTATCATTATATAAAGCCTGAACCCATGAGAACTTTGCTCATATGTTCTTTAACCTTCATAGTGTAAACTGTACAAAGGCTCTGAATAAACCTGGCTATTGCAAGAAACTTTTGTTCACCCCATTTATTGACTCTATTCTCCCAGGTCCCACTGGCTTTCTTTTCCAACATCCCACTACCTCTAGAGAGATGACATTTCAAACTGCATTATTGCCCCTGCGAACTTATCAGTAAAAGTCAAGGAACTGAAATATATAAACATCATGTAGACATTCTGTTTACCTTTAAAACTCAATTTGTCGAACCTTCTCACATTGTCGATCACTGCGCTTGCTTATATATATATATTTCATTATATATATATGAAGTTTCGCATGTGACAATTTGGCAAGGAATTTCCTTCTGAATACTTGGTCTCCCTGGGACTCAGCTGCAGACTGGCAGTTTGACAGATGACCTTCTTATCCTTTGGACTGGTGCTCTAGATGCTCTTCTTTCAACTCCCAACTCTGTCGAGGGTCTTGATTGCTTAGCTTGCAATATTTCACTTTCCAATTTCATAACATCAACTGAATCAAAGGCTTTTTTTTCTCTGACTTTCTTTGATTTTGTCAGGTGTTTTCCATAATGCCTTATGGTAACTATCTCTAAAATTATGCTTACAGATATCTTTGTCATGACTAAAAAAATATTTGTGATCTCCATCAACAGTCCATAAGCACCTTAATCTCTATTCTTATGACTAAATTGGGTTTGTATATGGTTTCTTATATAGAAATTAATGGATTCTTAGAAGCGTAGAATGATTTAATGTTTAATTTTTAAAGAATGGAGTAGAAAATACCTTCTAAGATTATAATAACATGTCATAATATTAATATTAAGATTCAAAATAGTGAAATTTAAACCTTCTAATAATAAAACATTTTCCTTTGTTTCATAAACCAGATATTGAACATTCACTGTAGATAACCTTGAAGATGGGTCCATAATTTGATAATAGTAGACTCTTCTAAATAATCTCTCTTTTTATCTTAAAGTGACTTTTTAAAATTATTTGAGCCTGTGAGATGTTTCAGTATGCGAAGGCCCTTGTTTTCAAGCCTGACAACTGTAGTCCAATCCCCGAGATCCAGAGGTAGAAGTATACCGCCAATTTTTTCAAGTTGCTACTTCACCTACACACCTCAGCTACAGCGTATGAGAGTCCATATGAAGACATTCAAATAAATAACTGCATGTGATAAAAGTATTTAATAATAATAATTTAGAACTAGTAAGATAGATGAACTTAAAATTAAGCTATAGATGTCTTGGAAATATTATAGACCCTCAATTGCTGGACAAGGATAACATTAATAGACATGCCAAAATGGACCAGAAAAAAAAATTGAAAACTCAATTCTATACAAACAACTATAGAAAAACTAAAGAATATTCAAACTGAGCAAAATAGTCTTCTCCAGGGACCAGCACAACAAGAGGTTATACAAAATCAAATGAAAATATATATTTAGGAGAGTGTATGTGTGTGAGCGCACATGTATGTGTGTGTGCATGTAACAACAATGAATAAAAAGGAGGCCAAGAATTTGAAAGATAGCAATGATAAATATAAGTAAATATGTATACATAAGTATAAATTAGTATATAGGAAAATTTGGAGAAAGGGAAGGAAGAAATAATGGAATTCTATTATAATCTTAAAAATAAAGATAAAAGATTATAAATCCTGGTAATTTAATCAAAATGCTTTTTCACCATATTAACCTGTAAATCTTCTAGGGGAGTTGAATGGATCTGAACTTTAAGTTGGTTGCAAACAGTCATTTATCGCAATGCTGGTTAAAAGCCTCATATTGCAATGTTCCTATGAGTAAAAAATGAAAGCTCTGATCTTAAATGAGAAAGTGAACTTCAATTAATATGCGACCTTTCCTGTGGACTTAGTAAGAAATATAGAAATAATTGAGTATGTGGTGCTTGCATCCTCATATAAAGTTTTTGGTCACTGTAAAGGTATAAAATTAAAATTGGCTTGAATCAAGAACCACTCTGACTGCTTAACATATCCTTAAGAGAAAATTTAAATGAATGCAGGAAACAATTGGTATTTTGCAGCTGAAAGAAATTCTTGGGAACTCAGTTCTTCCTGCTTGATGTCAAATCAAGAAGCTTGACTAATTAAAAAGGGGCCTAGATGGCTGAAAAGAAGGAAAACAATAGAGTGAAGAAGAAGGGAACTGGAAGGTGAGGCTGGAACTGGGAGAGTTGAGACGGCTGATAGGGGTGGGGAAGATCAACCAAAATGAAGCATCTGTGGAAATCCTCTGTGGAAACCTACTACCTCATGAGCAAGTTTTAAAAAATTAAACAACAATAATAAAAAGCCTGAGATTGATGCTATAAGTGCTGATGTAAAGCACATGGTCGCCCTCTTCCTGCTGCAGGATTCAGTTGCTGTTCCCCATTAGAGCAGAGGACTGTGAACTGTGAGTCTACCCCAAAGTAAGTAACCCTTAATTATACTCAAATCTGAGCTAGTGTGGGATTCCTTTTTAGTGTTCGTCTTCAGAGGTGGAGACATCATGGGGAACCATAATCTTCTTTGGAGACCTTGGTTCACTGCTAGGATCTCGATGGGAGTCTCTGTCTAATATGACAAGCTTTTTAATCATTATTTTAAATGCTATAATCTGCAGAAATCTGAAGTATGAAAGATGCATAGGTATGTCTGATTGGACAAACTTTTTCTTAGTTACTTGTTTTAAGTTTAACTTTGAAGACATATACAAAGACCTTAAAAAGGCTTATCCCAATAATTCATTATATAAGTACTTTAAGGATGACTGAATAACTTGTATTTCCTAACAGTCTATCATAAGTTATCAGCTTTCATATGACCAAAACTTTCCATACTGTCAGACTTAGCCTTAATAAAATAATGATTTTGAATTGAAGCTAATGAAGAGTCACTTTGAGTGTAAAAAGAGAACAAGTTTTTAATCCAGCTGTTAGCACTGTCTCCTGGGAAGGCAAGGAAAAGATCCCAGAGAAAATGGGAACAGGAGGAAGCCTAGGGGTTAGCTTCAAGTTCTAAGGGCTACAGCCACACCTTAGGGATGAGCCACAAGTTCCCTTTTGCTAGAGATAAAGAGAGTGACATTCTTTTTAGGGAGTAAGAATTTTTGCAAGCAACCAGAGGGAATGGGAGTTATATCCAAATGTTTGACCTTGGGAGAAGGACTTTATAGTTTTATCTCTGTTAAGTATAAACCTTAGAAAACAACAATTTTTCACCTGAAGTTCCTCTTAGCATCAATACTCCAAATAGTTTAAACCCAACAAACTTAGCAAAGACAAGGAAGGAGGCTAAACATACATTTTTAAGCCCGAATACCCCTGAAAAGGAATTATATTTTAAAACCATTAACTAATATTTTAATTGCTATGGCTTTTTAATATTGTTTTCCATGTTATAGCCCCATTAAGGTATTTTTCCCATTGTTATTTTACAATTGCGGTTTTGCCTGTGTTGTAAATCTCAATTAAAACATCTGACATGCAGGTGTTCCTAGACTACTCCTGTACAATCCTGAAAGGGTTGAGACCCATAGGCTTGGATGCTGTTCCAAGCCCTCTACCAAACTGCCTAGGTCATTGTCTTCTGCATCACCAGAAATTAACATCTAATTTCTGGTTAGCATTTTGAGCTTATGGCTGTGACCCTACTATTTAGCCTTATATTAAGTCCAAACATTAACAATATAAAATACTTTATAAGCACAAATGTTTTATAGTTTTAACTGTTCTTTAAAATATTGAAATCTCTTTTATTTATTTATTTAAAAAGAAAACAATCTTTTTTATTTCATATACCAATCCCAGTTCCCACTCCCTCCCCTTCTCTCCTTGCCTCCACCTAACCCCCTTACCCCACGCCCATCCACTCCTCAGAGAGGGTAAGGCACATTTCTTTGGGGAAGGTCTAAGACCCTCTCTACTATATACAGGTTGAGCAAGGTATCCATCCAAAGAGAATAGGTTCCAAAAAAGCAAGTGCAAGCAGTAGGGATAAATCCTGGTGCCAATGCCAGTGGCCCCTCAGTCTGCGCCAGCCATGCAACTGTCAACTACATTTAGAGGGACTGGTTTGATCCTATGCTTGCTCCTTCCCAGTCTAGCTGGTGTTGGTGAGCTCCCATTAGCTCAGGTAGGCTGTTTCAGTGGGTGTGCCCATCATGGTCTTGACCTCATTGCTCATATTCTCACTCCTCCCACTCTTCAACTGGACTTTGGGAGCTCAGTCCAGTGCTCTGATGCAGGTCTCCACCTCTGTTTCCATCAGTTGCTGGATGAAGGTTATATGTTGATATTTAAGATATTCGTAAGTCTGACTACAGGGCAAGGCCAGTTCAGACATCCTCTCCTTTATTGCTTAGGGTTTTAATTTGGGTCATCCTTGTGAATTCCTGGGAATTTCTATAGTGCCATGTTTCTTGCTTGCCCCATAATGGCTCCTTCTATCAAGATATCTCTTCCCTTGCTCTTGTCTCTGTCCTTCCTCCATCTCAACTATCCTGTTTCCTCAAGTTCTCCTTCCCCCCTCTCCTTCTCCCCTCATCTTCCCCATTCATCCTTCCTACTCCCTCCACCCCATACTCCCAATTTCTTTAAATGTCTTCCTGAATTATAAAAATAAAGTGCCTCTTTTGTTCTATCTTCGACATCATATACATTGCTTGTCTTTTAGATCTCAGCCTACTCTATTTCACTGTAGCTGGCACTTCTAGTGACAATCATCTAACACTGGCATTTCTAAAACTGTTAAGGTCCATTCTTGCAACTGTACATTTTTTGGGACTCTAGTCCTGCCATACATTTGCAAACCTCAGCTGTTTCCTATTATCCCTTTATGTCTTTATAACCATTATCACCTAGGTGACTCTTAAATTAACAAAGCCTAAAAGTCTAGCTGGCAGAGTAAGGTATATTTTTGAATATAAAAATATTGAGGTGCAACTTTAATACTTTAACTTATTCTATTATATATGTATATATAAATAATGTTTTATATATATAATGTTCTAAACCTTGTTTTTTTTTTATAACAGGACATGAGTCATCATGCAAAAATCTATTCCAATCCAAAGTATCTTAGAGATCTGCTGTTGTCTCCTATTTAGGACCACTTCATGTGGTCACCTTTAATCAAGATGGCAATAAAATCATGTGGCATCCATTTTTTTTAAACTCTAGCAAAATTGCAATCCAAAATTTTAAATGGAATCATGCTATATGATTTCTTTAAAATTACCTACACATAGATATTAAGTTATCAATTCTCAGTGCTACTAATTAACTTTTAACTAATTTTACTTTAATTTTAAAAGATTTTTTTACCGTATCTAACAAAATAAATTCATAAATCTGAAGCTACAGAATGTGACTGTTCTGCTTTGTTTTCTTCCCCTTATCCTTGTGTCAGGGGCTCAGATTGACAGAGTGACAGAGGAAACTTTTAAATACTGTTTCGTCTAGCAAAAGAAGAGTCATAATCCAACTCTAGAGCCAGATTTTCAATAAAGAACAACATAAAACAATTTTAGTATTATCTATACCAAAAAGTCATCTGAATTTCTGCTAACCAGAGCTCAGTGATAAATTCTGAGGTCAGGCCTATAAATGTGGCCACAGCAGTCATGGGTGGCAGAGATAGCAAAAATATCCAAATCATTTCTGTCTCAGTTCCATGCTTGCAAGAAAACTTACATAGGAAAACTTTTCAACAAAACGAGCATATTCAGTATTTGCAGGTATGAGAAACCACAGCAAGCATGGTTCACATCCCCTTCTTACATTCTTTAACTTTTTATAAACCTTCAATCAATTTTTCATCTCTTCATTCTTTCAGTCTCCCACTTTCTCCCTCGCTTTCCAGACAACATACCAAAGTCTTTATTGCTTTTAAGACAACATTAAAAATCTCTTACCAAAGTCTGTCTTATGGTTTCCCTCAGTAGTATATAATATATTGTATGGCTACATTATTTAAACAAGAACAGAAATATTCATATAATATAACCAAAACAGCTTTACATTTGCATCATATAAAATCCTGTACCAGTGTGAAACATCTGAGACTAGCAGTAGTTTTTTTTTTTCCATACCCTAACCAATAGTTATTTGTAACCAGCCCCTCTAAATGATGACATATATTTATAACCCACTGGATCTGAATGACCAAAGAAGATCTGGTAGAGGAAAGTCTGTCTGTAGTGTCACAACATGGCCATTGCAGCTTAACATCTACAATCAGTGACTGCGACTCATTGCCCTTGGCCCGTGGAGCCAAATGTTGGCAATGCTTGGCCAGGAACTGCAGCCCATAGACTCCAGGGAGGATAAGGGAACCCATCTACCAGCATGGGAGGGGGCAGGGTGGCATGCAGTTTGGGGGTTTTAAGGGGAAAACCTGCAAAGGCAAAAGGAGTGCGGTCGGATTAGGCCAAACGAACGGCCTGTCCAGTCAAGTCAGTCGTCAACAGAGATTTAAAAAAAAAAGGCAGAACACACAAGACTGACAAAGGGCCCAAATCAGTCTCCCGCAGTACCAGATGGTTTGGTTTGTGGAGAGTCCAGAGATTCTGCCTCCACGAGACCAAAAACCATACAGAAAGGATAGGAGCTATTTATTTAGTAAGGCTACCTGATCCCCAGAGACTTCAGATTCAGAGTTACAGAAAGATCCTGACTGGGTCCCTAATGGGATGGTCTAGGATGAGAGACCCCCTTCCAGACAAGAAAAGGGGTCATCTCCCAATTCCACCAGGCCAGCCTTCAGCCCTCTAGCGTGTCTGCCAGGGAACACTGACCTGCTCATATTCAGATTCCAAGATTGGCTCCAACAAAAATGGAAGACAGACAGATAAGACTTCGAACACAGATAGACTTACCACGGTTGATCAGAATAAACCTTCGGGTTCAGGGCTCTGGGGATCCAGGATGAGCCTCCAAATTGTGTATGCCTACTCCATGGGTATCCCAAAAGACCATCTGGGAGACCAACTCACTGAAATGCGAAAGCAAAGTTTTATTGTGTGCACATTACAGGCCTGTAAGGACCTCATCAGCACAACAGCAGCAGCAGCAGCAAGAGGAGGGACCCCGCCCTTCTAAAGGGCACTGTTTAAAGGCAAAAGCCACCAGGTAAGTTACATTTGCAGGGTGTGGGTCAACAGATTCAATCCTGATTGGCTGACATTTGTCTAAGTGTGTCCTGATGAAAAGCGATAGGTGTGTGCTGGCCGGTGATCCTACCTATAATAGTTGGAACATTAGAAATTTCCTTTGGATGGTCTGTTCCTGGGTGGTGCCTGGGTAGTCTCTATTTGTGGTCTTTCTTGGAAACAGGTGTTCCTTAGGGTAAACTGCTGAAACTCAGGCATCTATTGAGCCTGTCATGGCTTGGTCTTACAGTTACAACATTTGGGATGTGGACAAAGGTAGTTCAGGAGTTCAAAGTTAGCCTGAGCTGCACTACAAGTTCAAGAACAGTATGGTTACATAGGACTCTCTTAGAGTGGATGGGGGATGGGCTGGAGGGTAGGAGGAGGGAATGGGAGGAGGGAGGGAGTGGCAACTGGAATTGGTATGTAAGATGAAAAAGATAGCTTTTTTTCTTTTAAAAAAATAAATTATAAAAGACCTTCATGAGCCGGGTGGTGGTGGTGCACGCCTTTAATCCCAGCACTCAGGAGGCAGAGGCAGGCGGATCTCTGTAATTTCGAGACCAGCCTGGTCTACAAGAGCTAGTTCCAGGACAGGCTCCAAAGCCACAGAGAAACCCTGTCTCAAAAAACCAAAAAAAAAAAAAAGACCTTCATGTAAAAAAATAAAAACACATGTAATAGAAACAGAGTTACAAATTCATACCAGCGCTGCTGGGTGACAAGAGGACAGACATTCCCTTGCTCAAGGTTCAAAGTTAGACAAACAAGGGAGTTCAGACTCCAAATTTTCAGTAATCCATGAGGTTCTACTTATACATGTTTAAGGCAAATTGAAATTAATGCTGTTTTAAATTTTTCATATACTTATGTACTTATTCAGTGTGTGTACAAGTTTCATCGTGCCTGTGCAAACACCAGAAGACAGTTTAGGGGTTCTAGTCTCTCCTTCCACCAAGTGGGTTCCAGGTATTGGGTTCAGGCTGTCAGTCCCTGCGGCAAGCACCTTTACCCACTGAGCCCTCCCATTGGCTCTAAAGTTGATATGCTTCATTACGTTGGTTATTGTAAAAATTGAGTATGTTTTAGAAACATTTAATAGTATGCTAATCCTTCCTCTTTAACAACAGTGTAATTTGTATCTTTTTTTGTTTGTTTTGTTTTTGGTTTTTCGAGACAGGGTTTCTCTGTGGCTTTGAAGCTTGCGCTGGAACTAGCTCTTGTAGACCAGGCTGGCCTCGAACTCACAAAGATCTGCCTGCCTCTGCCTCCCCAGTGCTGGGATTAAAGGCATGCGCCACCACCGACCGGCTGTATCATTATTTTTTAAGACATTAGTTTTAAAACACTTAGTCCTAACTTTTTATTGTATTTCTCATAATGGTTTTGTAGCTCATTTTCTCACCACCTATTTGCACCCCCTGAAAGCATAGACTGGCCTGTGCTATAATGCTTCTTACCATTCAAGTTGCTTTGATTTCAAACTGACATTCCTCATCAACAGATGCTATGTGCTCTATGTAAAATATTATGTGATAACATTTCTATGAAAAATAATGGTGTGCCAGATAGTTTTGTAATTACATCAGCTCGAGTCATCTAAGTCAAGGGAACCCATATTGAGAAAACGCCTCCATAAGATTTGACTGTGAGCAAGCCCATAGAGCATTTTTTTTATTGTTTTAAAATTTATTTATTTATACTTTATTGCATTAGTGTTTTGCCTGTATGTATGTCTGTGTGTGAGTCACAGATAGCTGTGAGCTTTCATGTGTGTGTTGGGAATTGAACCCAGGCCCTCTGGAAGAACAACCAGTTCTCTCAACCTCTGAGCCAACTTTCCAGGCCGGAAATTTTCTTAATTAGTGATAAACACAGGAGAGGGCTACCCCATTAATAGGCAGTTCTGTTACTGGGCTAATATCTTAAGTTACATAAGAAAAAAGGAGCAAACCAGTAAGTAGTACCCCTCCATGACTTCTGTATTCGTTCTTGCCTCCAGATTCCTGCCCTGATTTCCTCTGTACCTGAAAGTACAAGATAAAGTAAATGCTCCCATCTTCAAGTTGCAATTGTTCATGGAGTTTCATCAGAGCAACGGCAACCGTAATTTAGGTAGGTGGCCTTATGGCACTAAAGTAAGTCATTTCTGAGTCTTCCTCATCAATCACCATCCCTTGCCATGCTACTCTTCAACACTAATTCAAAGACCCAAGGAAGTGACTTTTGAGGGAAAATGGTTAAATGATCAAAACATAAAAATATCTTATTTTTTCCTGTAAAATTTAGAATTTTGATCCATAAAGGTTGTTCATCTCTTTGCTCACAATATGGCTTTCTCAGGGTTAAGAAAAGAAATGCAGATGGCTGAGACATACTGATGGGTTTGAAAACTTTTCTCCCTGGGTGTGACTGGAAGATTATAACAAGGAAGTTGTTGGTTAAAAGAGCCTTATCCAGATCTATTCACAAATGGATGCAGAATGGACATAGAAAATGAGCCCTTTGAGCACCATAGTCACTGTCACATGAAGATGTGGAATCTGCTAGGATGTACAATTCTGACTAAATCAAGCTGAGAGTAGGTCCTGTTTTGAAGCAATTTAGGAAGGAAAAGAAGTCTCTGTGGTATATTCTGTAAAGGCTGTTGCTATTGTTCCTGAGATGAGCCTAAATCCTTTTATATCTCCATCCATTTTCAGAACGTCTCTATAGAATCCTTACATGTATAACTATTTGCTCAAAAAATATAAATACTCATTGGGTCAATTAAATTTTAAATTTCGTGCTTCTCATAGGAAAATGATGTGTTCAGGTAAAAAACAAAAAAGAAAGAAAAATCTTTCAGAAAGCAACAAACCTTTAACATCAGAAATTTTATACCAGCCTTAAGTGTCTCCAATTTTACAATGGTGTAAAACAACTATCATGAAAAACAACAAACTAGTGTTGGTATTTTTGACAGCACCACAAGTGACTTGTATTAATTTAATCTCACATTTAATTAGATTTAATGTGTCATTAGGATTACTGTTCTCAGGAACAGCACCTTCCTTACAAAGGGCACAAACCTGGAAAATATGCTCATCCCAGTTAAGTGTCCTACAGACTGAAAGTTGTAGATTTTCTAGCTGCATGACTAAAGTGCCATTCACACAAATAGCTGTTATCAAATGTTATCCTGTCATTCCAATTCATCAACCTTAATTTCCATAAAGAATGAAGGAACCTAAAGATGGAAAACAGAGTCTTGAGAGATTGTAGGAGAATAAAATTATTTTCTGTTGAACAAAGACTTAAACAAATAAAGATTGGAGTAACTGCTGTTAAAAGAAATTAAATTGCTTTTTTTTTACAATTGAAAACCTATCTAGAAATATATAAACAACAACAAGACAAAGAAAAGTCTAGCAAGTAATTGCTTGTTTCTGGCTGAGAAATTTAGAATTTGAAAGCAAGACCTGGAGTGCAGAAATATAGAAATGAAGGGAAATAAGGGGTAACAGGTCAGCTGTCATGGACAAAGAAGGTTTCTCTCACTGGGCCATGCACTGGTGTGAGCAGCCTGTGTGTCATAGGTGAGACATAGAAGTGAATGCTTCCTGAAGTTATAAGCAATGTGGTTTGGTTTTTGATACCAGAAACATTTTGCTTTTATTAAAAATAGATTATTTTTTCATACAGCACATCCTGCTTATAGTTCTTCTACCTGTCCTTCTGCTTCTCCCAGCTCGTCCCTACCACTGCACCCCTCTGGGGCCATTCCTTTGTTATCTCTCATCAGAAAAGAACAGGCTTGTAAGAAATAAGAATCAAACATGACAAAATAAAATATAATGTAATGAAGGGAATCAATTATATCAAATCTGGACACTACAATCCAATAGAAGGATAAGAGTTCCAACAGCAGGCACAAGAGTCAGAAACCCACCCGTTCTCACAATGTGGAGTCTCACAAATGTACTAAGCTGATAACTATAAGTCATGTAAAGAGAACCAGGTGCAGACTGATGGAGGATCTGTGATAGAAGAGACTTGATGCCTGCAGTAAAATTTTATAAAAATTTGACAGCCCATGACTTAAACAGAAAAGCAAAAGATTGGGGCATTTTTATGTAAGTTTTAATTTTTTGATAAATTTATAGATGAATACTAAATTTATATAACTTCCACACTACATTCTCACCAATCTATCTTTTTTTTTTTTTTTTTTGGTTTTTCGAGACAGGGTTTCTCTGTGGCTTTTGGAGCCTGCACTGGAACTAGCTCTTGTAGACCAGGCTGGTCTCGAACTCACAAAGATCCGCCTGCCTCTGCCTCCTGAGTGCTGGGATTAAAGGCGTGTGCCACCACCACCTGGCCACCAATCTATCTTTTATATCTAACAACTCATGAGGGGCTTATTTCTGGGGATAACTGGTTATCCCTGCCTCAGGAATCACTTTTCCCTGTAGTTCCTTGTTTAGCAGAGGGGCTTTGTGAAATTTTATATATTCTTATTAGCATGTTGATTGGTGGCATCATTATGCAGTGCTTGTTTAGGTTACCATCTTATTGAGAACACATAAATACATCTTCTCTATCACGTCTGGAGACTTTCTAGTTCTCTGGCTCTTACAATCTTTCTGTCTCATCTTCATGAATTTCACTGAGCCTTATATGTAAGAATTTTATTGTAGAGGTTTCAGTTATTCTACTTTTCTCATTCTGGTGGAAAAAAAAACACACAAACAAAAACTTTTCTTTGATTAGAGGTGAAAGCTATACTTACCTGTGAGTCTAATGATAAGTGTTTAGAATACAGTTAGAAATTACATTGGTTTAGGAAAATGGCTTCAGGAAAGTTCTCCTCTGTGGTCCACACTACTTCAGTCATATTGGTGTGGTTGGCTAGGTTTACAATACCAGATGTGGCTTCTATCCTATTGAGCAGGCCTTGAGTCCAATTAGACAGCTTTGGTTACTGTGATGGTTTGATGAGACTATCCAAAGATAAGTTCTCACCCTTATCAAAGAAACCTCTTTACACAGCGAAGACAATTACAAAAAGCCACACTAGTCAAAACGTAGAGAGCAATTGGTCTTGTTGCTAGTCCCAACTGATAATTTTGCACAGTTCTTTCACCCATAGTTCAGTGTGGCAGTTTGAAATATTACTGCCCCCATAGGCACGTAAATTTGAATACTTGGTCTAGAGTTGGTAAGGTTTAGAAGGTGTGGCTTTGTTGGGAGAGTGGACTTTGAGGTTTCAAAAGTCTATGCCGTTCCCAATTAGCTCTCTTTCTCATTGTCTAGTGCCTGTGGTTCAGATTTAAGTTCTCAGCTACTGCTCCACAGCCATGGCTGCCTGCTTTGTGCCATGATATTTATGAAATCTACTACCCACTTAAAATGTGACTCCAAATTAAATGTCTTCTTCTATTTATACTTTGGTCATGGTGTTTTGTCACAGTTGTTAACTGGTAACTAAGTTGGTTACCTCCATGATATAAGTGCTAAAATTACGTTCTTGAGTATATCTTACCGGGCCATCATTGCTGTGGTTTTGTAGACCATTATTTAATTTTTTCCTTTTGAAGTTTTTATAGCATCTTTGGATACTCTCAGAGTGAGTGTGCAGAGAGGAAACTTCAGGTTCAGTTCAAACTGATTCCTCCCAACCCAGTGTCCAACATGTATGGCATCTTAAACAATAGACAAATAGGTATAACATCATTTAAAAATACATACACACACACACACACCATCATACACACACACATGCATGCAGACCTATACATATACATATACATATACATATAAGTTAAGATTTAAGTATGCTTTTACTATAATTTGTTTGCCTATGTCATTTTCAAGCATTCTAGTGTAATTGATGTCTTCTTCCTTCCATCTATAGTACCATTGTCCCTCTCTCCCCTTACAAAATCCTCTCCTCATCCCACGTTGTCCCATTTTCCCTTTAATATCATGTGTGGAGTGGTCTAATATTTCCCATTCTTGAGTTCTGCTCTCCCCTACTTTCATGGTTTCATTCAACCTTTCTGGCTTCTGTGGTTATATCTAGGATAGTGATGTAGCCTAGCAGTAGAATATTTTGTCTATAACATACCATCTTGCATACACCTCGTGCCTGACCTTGGGGGTGAATCAGGGTCAGTCCTGGTTAGTATTTAGATGGGAGATTATCACTGTGAAGCAAATTCTAGCATGAGAACATAGCTGAATTAGGCTACTTTGAAAACTGAGTTCACTTGGGAATTCTCTAGAGCTGCATGCTGCCTTTATATGTACATTGACAAACTGCATGGTATTTCTTTCTATTAAAACTTTAATATGACTGCGATATAAACAAATCACCCATCAATAGTTAGAAAAGAAATTTTAATAAGATGTATTTTCAAATCTGGGATCCTAGAGGGTAGAAAAATATTGATAGCATAAAAATAAGTTTGGTTTATCACTAAAATTGATTCAGTGAGAAGTACTACTAAAAAATGATAGATTTTTTTTCCCTTTGGTAGGTTTTGCCCTGACAATTGCTCAAAGATATATTGATAAATATGTGCACACCGTTTAGAAGGAAAATGGATCTAGGAGACAGGGCTATAAAATACAGAAGAAACTTAGATTAATATTTTATGGAGATTGCACTATAAATGTTTTAAATATAGATCTTGCAATATTACAGATTACATTGCTTTAACAGCAATAAAATTCTGGGTGCTAATTAATGAATATTTAAAACTTGAGAGATGAGGGCATGGCTCAGCTATAGATGATTTATTTTGCATAAGCAAATTTCTGAGTTCCACCCCCAGTCCTTAAAAAAAGAAAAGACAAAAAACAAACTTGAATGATGAAACATCTATAATCCTGGAGGTACAGCTAAAGAATATGAAAGCTACATGTCGTTGTGCATGGCAACCACATTGCAACACTGCAGTTAGTATGTGGTTATCAGGTCTGGACCTTACTTATTTGTTCATTTATTGTTTTCATTATTGTTTTTGTTGTGTAGACAAAAATCTCACCATGTAGCAGACACTGACCTTGATAATTTTGCTTATCATAGCCTTCAAACTCTCAATCCTCTTGCCCCCACCTCCTAAATTCTAGGAGTAAAGACGTGTGTCACCCACCACATTTGGCTTTTATGACTAGAAAGCTTCTTATTCTTCCATTTTACAGAGAATGTGAAAAGTCAATAGGAATGATAGAAGTGTAACAATCTCTAGTTCTCTTGTATTTTATCGTATTTTCTTTGGGAACTGACTTGTGTGAATCTTAGTTAAATCTTCTATCTTATCTATGTGTCAATACTCTTGTGTTATGCAATAAATATATATTTTGGTAGTACTTTTCTCTTGAAGCCTCCCTAAATACCTTTGTATGTCCTTATAAGTATAACATGTTGTAAATTTAGAGTTTATGCAAAATTCTTTCAGGCAATAGTATTAATTAGTGGAAAAAACATACATATATAATTATATATCCACACATATATGTGTAAATATGTATGTATTTGTGCATGCAGACACATACCTTAACTCTGACTGATTTCGCACAAACTGTTTCGAGGGAAATATGAACAAAGCTTGGATATAATCAAAGTCCAACCTGGTAAACAAGTGAGTTTTGTTGAAATTACAGGAATATGGGTGAGGGTTTATTTATAGGAGCAGAAATGAATCAAAGATAGCTGCATCACCAAAGCCTACTCCTGCATGGGTGACAACTCACAAAATCTGGGAACCTAGAACACACTGCACAGCCTGTATACTGCTCAACAGATTGAAAGTTAGTCTCAGACAGTGGTCTGAGTCTTTCCTAAACAGTTCAGCTGCTGTTTGCTTCTTCTAGGCACACATTTCAGTTCTCTTGGGCTGCCATGCTTGCCTGAGAGTCTTCCTTGCAGTTTGGCTCTTCTGACCATGACTTTCAGCAGTCTTTGTTTATATGCTCTTGAGGGTGGAAGGGGTCTAATGAATACTGTCTGCTTCAGGGACTTCCTGAAGTGATTTTCAATTGTTTACTTCTTGCTTAATGAGCTTCCCTGAGGGTAAAATATTTCTAGCTCAGAGAAAACTGTTATACAACACTCCTATATCTTTAGCACTAACATTCTTTCCACATTCCCTTCCACAAAGATCCCTGAGTCTTGGAGGAGGTGACTGTAGAGGTCCAGCTATGACTATGAGTTTGGCTACTCTGTCACAGCAAACAATCCTTTGTTTGTGAGCCTTTACCAGTGGTCATGAGTTGAGGTTGACAACAACAATGATCTACGGGCACAAGCACGGTGTGTAAAAGGCAGTTCTAAAGGAATATTCCAACCATTTAATAAATAAAACTGATGACTTAGCCAATGGGACCTATAACCTCCACAGTCACAACATTTTGTCCAAGTTCATAGTACCAGTGGTGAATTTCTCCCTCTGGAGTAAACCTTATTTCCAAATAGAAGATTGATTCTACCCATAATCACTATTTACTAACTGGCACATCCTGGCAGGCACTTCAATCATGAAGCATGCAGGATTCACAACTGACTAAAATATTCTTTGTGATTAATTGTTCACGGCATCCTTACAGGCAAGTTCTGACTTTATGGGAGCTAGCTCACAGAGAGGGTTTCTATGGGTCTAGTCCTATCTTTATTTCTGCAAATCCTGCAATCAAAATTTGCAATATTTTTGACTATAATGTCTTACCATTCATTTCTGAAATGCAACAACACTGGTGTCAATAGTCTTTGTATCTTGGAGGCTGTTAGGACCTCTTTGGTTAATATCTTAGAAGGACTGCAGGTGGAGAGCTGATATTTTCATCAGAAATGTGTTGCATTTAAATGGAGCATTATTTTTTAATTTATGAGTATATTTTCCTTAATGTTTTCTAGAAGGATAATGTATTTATTTTGAGTCATTTTATTGCTGGGTACATTTATTAAGAGGGAATATATTTTATTATTATACAGTTAATTAATTCAATAAGGAAAACTTGAAAATGGTGATAGACATGAGTGTAGTAAGTGGTGCGAGCAGGCTGTGTCCTGCTGCCCAGCTCCCAGAGTGGGTGAGCTGTGTTCCCAGTGTGGGCCATGTTCTTGGTGCCCGGCTATCTTAAATCGAAATAATTACACAGAAACTGTATTTATTTATACTCTGCCTGGCCCATTAGTTCTAGCCTCTTGTTGGTTAACTCTTAAATTTTAATTCAGTCCATATCTAATAGTCTATAAGTCACCATGAGGTCATGGTATTACTGTGAAAGATTCATCATGTTTGACTCTGGCGATTTCATGGTGGCTCTCTCTGAATCTGTCCCCTTCCCAGCATTCTGTTCACTTTTCCCCTTCTATCTAAGTCCTGCCCTATCAAAAGACCAAGGCAGTTTCTTTATTAACCAATGAAAGCAACCCAAATACAGAAGGCCCCTCCTATACCACATGAGATAAGCACCATAAGGAAGCACTTGGAAAAACATCACTTTGTTTGAGAAAAAAGAGAAAAAAATTAATAGCAGAATTAAATATTTTAAAATGCAGGGAACAATACAGTGATTGCACTTGCAAAAGTATAAATAGTAAATTATTGAATTCAAATATAAAAATCACTATTTTCACGAAAAATAACTATAAACACTTTTAATAGAATAACTTAATTAAGAAAATAAGAGGGCTTATGAATGGACTCATTGTAAACAGAAACAGCCAAACCTGTAAGAAGACCCTAAGCAATCTTAAAAAATTATTACATACTTGAGAAATAGAAAGCTATATCTTATTTGTGAATAAAATATCTCAACATAAAGATTCTAATAGTATCCAAGATATATAGAAATTGAATGTGTTCCTAACAAAAATGTCAACAGTGCAGAAAATGTTAATTCTAAATTTTATCTAAAAATCATGCAATCAGATATTTAAACTGATACTAATTTACAAAATAAAACAAGCAGAACTGTGCTTCAGATATAAGGAAATAGCTATAACTGTCAAGACTTGGAAACAGTAAAAATGTACTTTAGAAAATGAATGGGTAGTATGTAGGAAAATTGCCTAATGAGATATTATTCAGTATTTTGAAATGTTTTATAACACCATAAAACACATCAAGAAAGCCTGACTGCACACTAGTTAGTCAAAGCAAGCAAGTACAACAGACTAAGTCCATGACACCCTGAACAGAGTACAATCATGAAGAGAATAAAAGGGTCAGTATTCACCAACCGGCAGAGACAGTGAAACACAGAGAAATTTGTTTAAGGAGTGAAACGCTTTTACTCTATGATGAGAAACACATAATAATCTGTTTGCTAGCTCACAGAATGCACAAATCCAAGTGTGAATCCTAATGTGTAGCACGGTGTCTGAACGGTAATGATGCCTCAGGGCAGGTCCATGATTTGTAACAAATGGACCATTCAGATGGGGATGCTAATAACAGTGCTGGCTCGAGGTTCATGGAGAAAGTGGAAATCTCTGCCCTAGCTTTTAATTTTTTAAATTAAATAAATCTCAAAATTAAGTATGTATAAAAATGTTTCTTTTCATTTCCTTGTCCTCAGAACAGCATACTCTGTCTAGGTGAGTGACAGTCAAGAGACTAAATGGACTGCAGACTTCAGAAAATACAGGACAAGGAAGAAGAGTGTGTTTCTTTTGTGTGTGTCAGATATCATTAGGCAAGTGGGGAAATGTGGTATTTTTAAAACATAGGTTACAAATTCTGGATAGCTATTTAGAGAAAAAGGATAATTCGCTTTTAACAATGCATGACTGAAAACACTGGCCTGGCTCAGTAGTCTAAATAAGAACACATTTGGCTTTTTTTAAAATCTATGTGTGTGGAGACATTTCTAATTATGACTAAAATAACCAGTTATATAATAAAAACATACACCAATGCCCCTACTAGACACCACAAGCCAAAAAATACTAAGTACCATGCCAGGAATAGGTTGCCTCTTTTGTAGTTGTTGGATAGTGAAGTCCTATAGATCTCCAAATATTTCAGGTGTTTGCCAATGGTGTTTTGATTACTCTCCTATGACTGAAGACAGCACACATTTGAGTCATGTAACATGAAAAATAAGTCTGGTACTGGTCTGGAAGCTTCAAATCTATTGTCTAGCTTCATAGAGCTGGAAGCTGAGGAAAGTTCTCATCAATCTTTCCTAGCTATAGACTCTGTAAGTTACATCAATCGCCTGTCTGTTGAGGAAGCATGTCCACTGGTGAAAGAGTAGTGCTAATGTCATGGGGAACAGAAATCACTTTCTGATTAAACTTAATAACTCCTTTACAGCTTGAAGCCAATATCTGGTGTGGGCATCAGGGAGAAGAACCTGTGGACAGGCATGTCATTTCAGACCTAATGGGAGGATCTATTGCTATTCCTCTATCAACTGGGAATGATAGTCAACAAACTTGCAATGATTTATACATATGAGACATCTCTTGGTTCTCATCAGAGAAGCTTCTTTTCGCAATCGATGGTGACTGACATGGAGAATCTCAGCTATCCAAGAAACAGAGAATAAGAGATTGTGAAATACTCAGCCATAAACAGGACTTCTATATCACACACACACACACACACACACACACACACACACACACACACACCCCTCCAATTTCAGAGGAAGAAGAATTAAGTTAGAGATGGTGAGTGACTACAAGAAAATAGGGTTTACAAGACACAGTCAAATAGTTAATTATAAATATCCACAGCAGTTAAAACAGAATGCACAAGATCTGAGTACGTTCAAGTCAAAGTCTTAATATAGGGAAAGGTAAGTGGGCATAAAGCCCCACCAAAGAAGCAACTGATAGTGGAGAGCTGCTGGGAGAGGAGAGTCAGTTTTCTTTAATGCTATATATAGCCTTGGGTGGGTTGACCATACTCCAGTAGAAAGTCACACTTCTAAGAAGATATTGGCAGGAAAAACTATATTCAATGTCTTAAAAAATAGAAGATACAAGCTTGGATAACTCAGAAAGTAGAAGAGTTATGTGAGAATTCATACAAAAAGTAATTCTAATAAAAATAAAAGTATATTCAACCTAAAGCAAGAGTTAGACAAAAAAAATCTTTTTAACTAACATAACAGAAAATAATTTAAATTTCTTTAATTAAGATTCTTTGAAACCAAAGGGAAATAACAAAATAATGATCAAGAGAAAAAAGTGAACTAAAATATGAGTATTTTACAGAAGGATATTTTTCCTATAACAAATATGCTTAAATTAATCCATAATGTAAAATTAAACTATACCGTTTTTAATGTATCCTGTTATCATGAAATCAATTCTTTGAATACAAAATCTGTCGTACAGAATTGGAGACATGAGACATTCAAATTTTTGGTTGAAATTATACTATAAATCACAATTATATAAACCCTTTTATCCAGAAATCTGACTTCTAAGACTTAACCCTGCTTCTAGTCTGCCAACCCAAAACACTACACAAAAAATTTGAAATAGCAAACTTTGGAAAAACTTGTGAAGGGATAAATAACTTTCTATAAGTAAAATTATAATTTTCGTGGGATAACAGCATTGTAGAATACTATGCATATTTTCGAGAAAGTGAAAACTAAAAATGTATTACAAGGATAATATTAAACAAATAATGAAGAATGGCTGTATTAGTCAGCGTTCTCTAAGGAGCAGATCTGAATGGATGAACTAACATATATCTATACCTTAGTAGTCCAACAATGGCTATCTACTGACAGAAAAATATATTAGCTTTCCATTTATCTTCCAAAGAGATATCTTCTCCTCTCCGCCCCTCCCACGTCTCTCTCTCTCTCTCTCTCTCTCTCTCTCTCTCTCTCTCTCTCTCTCTCTCTTTCTCTCTCTTCACCCTCTATTTCCTTCCATCTTCACTTTCCCCTTCCCTTTCCCTTTCATAACCCAGTAAATAAATATCCAACCCTGGAAAAAAATTTAAAAAAAGAAAGACATTAATTATCCTGTAGTTGTTGGGTTCATGAAACTAGATGTCTCAGAAATTCCATTCTGGTGCCATAGTGTCAGGGAAGTCCTAGAGAGTTGCCAAATTTCAGATCTTGTTGGAATCCTGAAGAAGTATGTTCTAACAGCAGTGGAGAAATGGCTCTAGATAGATGAACGCACTAGCAAAGTGAGGACACTCAGACATAAGAGTCCCAGCTTCTTTCTCCCATGTCCTTCTTTGAGGGCTACCTCCTGAAGATGTGGTTCAGCTTGAGGGTAAATCTTGTAACTTCAATGATCCAGAATTAGGGTCGGTCTCCTATCTCAAATAAGCAAACCAAGAATAATCCATCACAAGTATGTCCAGCTGCCATGTTTTAGTTAATTACTAATGTAGTCTAGTTGACAACCAAGATCAACAACCATCACAGTTGCCCAAGGTAAAAATGATGGTTCATGCGTTCAATCCCAATCATCAGGAGTCAGAGTGAGTACACTGCAAGTCCCAACCCAGTGTCCTAAGTAAAAGATCTGTACTCAAAGTATGACATGAAAAGCTCAAACACACATACATCTGTGTGTTTGTATGTGTGTTTGTATACATATAGTGTGCAAGCTTTGTTAGTGACTATGGAGAAGTTTTTGTGTTTCTACATATGAATAAGTGATTTCTTATTAATATGTATATATTCATGATAAATAAAATAATGAAAATGGTTAAATGATGTAGATGTTTCTGAAGAACTGGGGAAGAATGCAGAGATGTGGATAAGTTCTTTTCTGGAGTGGAATAACAGTTCATAAGTATAGAAGGAATGGTAGAACAGAAAAATGGACAGCTGTGCCTTCCACAGGCAACAATTAAGTTGCATTGCAATTAAAAGAAGATTCTGAAAACAGTTTGTGGAAGATCATAGAGAAGCAGTCTGTTTTTTCTTCTTCAAGGTGTAATGACAACATTAGGGAAGGCTGGTTAATTGCCACTGGGGAAATGTATTTCTTTATATTCAAGAGTTTTCACAGTTGAACTCAGAATCATTAGTGATTCGCTGCTCAGGGGTAAATAGAGTACGTGAAACAGTAAGAAATGTACAGTAATAGCTGTACCCAGTTACTGATAGGATTAATCACCTAAATTGACTTATCTACAAGCAAACAACAACAAACTAAGAATTGGATCAACTCTCCAAGGTCAAAGTTTTAGAATCAGCCAATATTTCAATAGTATGAAAAAATAGAGACAGACAAATCTTCAAAGAAGTTAATTATATAACCATCTACAACTTGAAAATCACAGTTGCATCCTAGAATGTACCATCAAATGAATTCTAAAAATATATATATAAAACTGCAAATACATGCAATATACAATAATTTTAAAGTACTGTTGAATATCTTAGCCCTTAATTTAGTATTACACACAAGGAA
>JAQHUG010000015.1:14860416-14878073 GCA_028555095.1 Dicrostonyx torquatus | reverse complement strand
GGGGAACCGGGGCCCCGCCAAAGGCGAGCCTTGCCCAGGGACCCTCTGGAATGTGGGACACAGCAAAGCTGGGGAAAGGGGAGAGGATGTCTCCTAATCGAGTAGAGAGGCTGTGGGCTAGAGTTGATCTTACCCTGAGTTGAGCCGGTGGATCTGAAGCTGTGGCACTCACCAAGGACCCGCCACCATGAAAAGCAAAGGAAGCAATTTTGAAGCAAATGTTAGCATTAGAATAGTAAAATATGTGGACACAGCTAATACCATCAAGCTTTTTGTAAATCTGACTCATTTTCCAAAATAAAAAAGGCATAAAACATGAAATAATCAACTAAAACAAAGATCATTTTTTAATAAATTTATAAGCAAAGATTCTTAGCATGCATTTGTTTAATATACCTATCTCTCATTTCCCGCCATGTACGAGAGTACCAGTAGAGAATGGGGTTGGAGGGTTGTAACTTAGACTGCATCAAATATTAAAAACTATATCATGTGTGTAACATTTTTGTATATGTATGCATTTATACATGCACATGCAGGTACACATATGTTCATGTCCTAATGCACATAGTAGTTTTGACTATAGGACAACCTTGGGTATCATTTGTCAGATGCCTCTACCTTTCTTGGGATTTTCTTTTTGTTTTGTTTTGTTCTGTTTGTTTTAGAGATAAAGTCTCATTCTACCAAAGAACTTGCTAACTAGGATAGAGTACCTGGTCACTAAATCTCAAAAAATGTGCATGTTTCTGCCTTCATAGCATTGGGATTACAGACTATATCTCCATTTCTGGTTTTTTTTTTGTATTGATTTCTTAATGGATTTAATAAAGTGAAGCTATTGTAAACACTCCATCTCTAAATGGTTCAGCTTCCCAAAGAAGGAATCAACGTTCCCAGGTCAGATTAGAAAGAGGAAATAAGACAAAAGGTATCTTCCTGGATAAAATACCAATACACAAATAAATAAATAACCTTGGAATCAGTGGCACGTGAGACTCTGATTTACTGGGCCATTTCCCAAGTCTAAAAGGAATGAGATCATTAACACCTGGGCAACTTGAACTGAAAAAGGAAAAAAGGAAAGAATTTTCATAAAACAAAATAAGGATTCTTGTAGCGAAAAAGGTTGGTGATGAGTACCAGTTAGACAAAAGAACAGCTGTTGACTCCAATGTCAGTACCTTTTCTAAGTGACTATATAACATCGTATGTTACTTCATTCAGATTCGATGACTTCAAGTAAGATACATGAGTGGTTTTGATGGATAAAAGTAGGTTTTCTAATCAGTATTCTCATATATATACACATATATATGTATATATATACATATATATGTATATGATGTTATAAGATGAACTAACTGATTTCAAACTGCTTTATCTCACATTAGTTTTTAGCAAAATGAAAAATTTTTATTTGGTTCATTGCAAATAAATCATTTCTCTAGTGTTTTGTTTCTCTACTTTTTTATTATTTAATTTGGAGTCATATTTCTAGGCCATTAAATTCATATTAAGGGGAAATTACTAAATTCCAAAGCAAAAAGATCATGACTCAAAAATGACTCATTTTAGTGAAGAATGATTTTGTCACAATGGTAATGCTGTTGAGGACAAGGTGCCTTTTATTCTAGCAAAGATACATGCATATCACTCTTGCCCTTCTAGTGGAATGAAATAGGGCTTGGCAAGTAAAGAATGTCACCACCTTTCCACAAAATGTAATAGGAAATAAAATTTAGTTTATGAAACGACATCAAATAATTTTTCTTTCATCAAGAGACTCTCCTAAAACCTAAAATTGTAGTACCACTTGTTTCTGATCATTCTTGGGCTGGTTCAGCTTGCTGAGTGCTATTTGGCTTGGTTGTTTGGTGACATCAAGTGACTGGAGTGTTCATGCTTCTTTGTAGTCTCTACAATTTTAGATTGATTTTTAAAATATTATGTTGTAAACCTGGGTCTATTCAAAAGAGAATATGATTTTTATTTTTAATAAGTCATCTGACCTACTTAAGGATGGCACTATGTTCTAAGTGTCTTTTATGGTTTCTTATTTGATTTTTAACTCAAATTTTGAAACAACCATGATGTTGGCCAGATGGGCTTCACATTTACTGTAGCCAGAAGACAGCTTGAGAATGGCTGGAGGCTTCTTGTAGCTTATTCTCTCATAGCTCCGTTACAATGTTTACAGTATGATTCTATGATTCCTATATGTGAACTTTGGAGGTAAACCAAGTAATTAAGTTAAAATTCTTGCAATTACTACTGATTTCACTCTATTTATTTTCATTTCTTCTCTAATACCTTCATTTTATCCAGACAATTCTTAAATCTTCAAGGCACTTCCTGAAGGTGTTCACTATTCTTCTTACCTAATAGTGAGAGAACAGGAGAAGGAAAAACAAATGAGCTATCCTAATTTGGAGGAATTTTCCCACTCTTATAGCTATACTATAGGTCATACCTGGCAACAGCTGACTGCTGATCTTAGTGCCACTGCTACCGTACCACCCTAGCCTTATCACATTCACTTTATGTAGAAGCTGTAAGGAGCTGGAACAAATGAAAAACAAAACAAGACATGTCAGTTCTCCCAGTCTTTTTGATTGTAATAGTGTCATCTTGTGGTTCAGATAAAGAGAGTATTTCTCAAAGAGTTCTACATCATGTGGGTTTTTTTTAACTTGTGGCTTGTTTTAGTATATTTTAGATGGCAATAAAATAGACAGAAATGCTGGCAAGTTAGCCACTAGCTCTTTAAAATTTAAAATTTTGAAATTTGGAGTGTCCAGAATACTTATCATTGCACATGCATTTGGGATTGATGGGCCAGGCATTTTGCCCAGGATTTTTTTGAATGGACCTTTTCTGATAGACAGAGTAGAACATACTTGTAGAGAATACATATTTATATTCTTCAGATTCTGAAGGTCATATTCTTCAATAATTTTAAGTAGTCAAGGGTGGGAAGAAAACAAAAAGTACTTAGATGGCTGTATAGGCAAAAACCATAATCCTAGGATAGAGGACTACAAAAGGGGATCAACAAGGTAAGGAAAACATTGTGAGCAGATATCCTAAGTTACCTCAGTGTTTTGTGTGGTCTGAGTAGTTGACTATAATGCCTCACTCATTTGGGTTATGAGTTTCATGCAACAGTTATATTTGCTAATAAACTTCTTTGGAAACAATCTACTGTTGGCCACACATTCTTTTAATCCAAAGGAGTGAGATAATGTCTGTCATATGCTCTTATGCTCTTCAAGATCCTGCATAAATAAGTAAGCATCTGTTATAAACAGAAAATATAAAAGGCAACTAACATGAGAAGAATTCATGTTATGATTAAAAAATGAGCTGGATAAAAATAAGCTTTCTAAAATTCAGCTGTGACAATGATAAAAACAAAAAAAATGTAAGGAAAATAAATTTTCTAATATCCTGTTTTCAAACATTGTCCAGAAATACCAAGATGTTTTATTTAAACACACTTTTATTTTTTGGCTTAAAAATGCTTCAGTATCTTCCACTCTGCTGCTGGATGAGTAAGTGAAATCTCTGCTTTAATATGTGTATGTGTATATGCTATAGAATATTTCTGAGTCCTGACATTCCTTTGTTCGTTTTCAGTCAGTATTCTGATTTAAAAACAGATATGGGCATTTTCTCAGTAAAATGAGTTTCTTTTTGTTTTTCCATGTGTAAAAGACTTTTTCTTTTGGTCCATCAGGCCATCAGTCTGCTCCTAATTCATGATATAAAGATTTTTATTAGTTATGAATGCTCAGCTCTAGCTTAGGCTCAGTTCTTGCTAGTTCTTTTAACTTAACTTGTTTATCCTCATCTACATTTTCTTCAGTCCTTTTTGCCTTTCTTATTTTCTTTCTTTCTTTCTTTCTTTCTTTCTTTCTTTCTTTCTTTCTTTCTTACTATCTATCTATCTTACTTTCACTGTTTCTCATGTCTGGCTGTCTGGTGGCTACCAGGTTTCTCATCCTAGGCATGGCCCTCTCTTTCTGCCTCCCCCTCCCCCTCCCCCTCCTCCTCCTCTTCCTTTTCTTTTTCTTCTTCTTCTTCTTCTTCTTCTTCTTCTTCTTCTTCTTCTTCTTCTTCTTCTTCTTCTTCTTCTTCTTCTTCTCTCTCTCTCACCTAGACTTCTCCTATTTGTTCTCTATGCCCACCAGCCCTGCCTATCCCACTCCTGCCTAACAATTGGTCATTCAGCTTTTTATTAGACCAATCAGATGCCTTAGTTAAGCAAAGCGAAAAAACAAAACATCTTTATGTGAATGAACAAATGCAATATAGACAAAAGTAACACATTGCTATATAACAAAATAAATGTAGCTAAAGCTAATGTAGCACAGCTTTACACAGTTTAAGTAATATTCCACAGCATAAACAAATGTAACACATCTTTGTTTAGCTAAAGTAATATTCCATAACTTCAATGTGTGATGATTTGAAATAAAGTGAATAAAATGACCCTCAAAGTGAATGTCACTATTGGGAGGTAAGAACTTGGAGGAAGTGTGTTGTCACTGTGTGCATGTGCTTTCACAGCTCTTTTGCTCAAGCTTCCCTCAGTGTCAGTCAATTGACTTCCTGTTGCCTGCAAGATGCAGAACTCTAGGACCATGTATGTCTGCCTGGTAAGCCACTATACTCTACCATGATGATAATTTACTGAAACTGAAGTATTAGAGAGTCACCCAATTAAATATTTTCCTTATAGGAGTTGCTGTGGTGATGGTGTCTCTTCCCAGCAACAAAAGCCCTAAGACACCATGCAACTCCAATGTGAATTAAACCTCAAGAAAGAGACCTCAAAGTCATAAAAGAATACTTAGAGACTCTGAGTACTACACTCTACTAGTACTGAATGAAATTCAGTTTACTTGCTGCTCAATCATGTTCAATTATGTTCTACTTATAATAGTCAGGAATTGGGAACAATTTAGATGTCCTTCAACAAAAGAATTGATAAAGAAAATGAGATATAATTTACATAATCAAATATTAATCAGTTATTTGTTTTTAATAACATCCTGAAACTTGCAGACAAGTGAATGAAACTATAAAAAAATCATCCTGAGTAAAGCAATCTAGAACTGAAAAAATAAACATGGCATGGACTTATATGTGGATTTTAGCCATTGAGTAAAAGATAACTTGATATGGATTCCCCTCTGTATTCTGTGAATATCATTGATTAATAAAGGAATGTCTTGGGCCTGTGCAGGGCAGAATAGAGGTAGGCAGGGAAACTAAACTGAATTCTGGGAGAAAGAAGGTGGAGTTGGGGAGAAGCCATGGAGCTGCCGCCAGAGACAGACATGCCGAAACTTTGCCAATAAAAGTTAGCCAGAAATATGCTTAAGCTATTGGCCAAACAGTATTACAAATAATATGGTTTCTGTGTGATTATTTTGGGGCCTAGCAGTCAGAAACAAACAAGCAGCTTCTTACTACAATAACCAATCTACAAACAATAGACCCAGAGAAGTTACATATAGAGGGACTAGGGGCACACATAGATCTCCCTGAGAGGTGTAAATAGAATAGATTTTATGGGTGGACCAGGGGTGGCAGGCAGGAATGGGAGGATCATCAGGTGAGTAGTAGGAGAGGAGATGGGGTAAAGGGAAGGAATTCTCAAGAGAGATGGCTAAGATTTATGGGTATTTCAAAGGTAGTATTGAGACCAAGTGCAGCAGAAACTTTCTAAAATATATGAGGGTAATCCTAATGAAGTCTCCAAATTATGAAGGTGATGAAATTCTAACTAACCATCTCTTGTCATCAAATGAAGCTTCTAGTACCAGGACTGAGTTAAATACAATTGAGTTGCTTGCCTGCCAAAGGAAGTCCCATGAAAATCTCCATACTACACAAACTCAAACTGTTGCTAAGACAGTAGATTGCTCTCCACAAACTGGCAGCAAGCACCCATTTCTGAAGATAACACCCACACAGCTCCTTGAACATGAAGACATCAAATTGGTGCCTACAGAGACCCTTCCCCCACTCTTTTCTAGCATAATGGTACAGGATCTTACACTGAAGGCTATCAAAAAATAATCATAAACATCTACCCAATCACAAAACCTTTGATATACAACCTGTCTTGGTGGCAAAATATGCTAGGACAATGGTGACACACAGCTTATGGGAGTAACCAACCAATTTCTAATTTGACTTAAGGCCTACTCCACAAGATGGAACTCATAGCAGATACTGCTTGTGGTTGCTTGTATAACGAAGAACCAGAGAAAATACAGCTTGGAAATACTAGGTAAAAGCAAATGCTTGTCTAAAAAGAATAAAAAAGAAAATAATAAAATATAACTCTTAATAATGTCCTGTTCTATTCATAGATCAACACCTCAGTCGGCAATCATCACAGAAGCTTCCTCTTGGGGCAGATGAGAACAAATACAGATAGCCAAAGATAGATGTTATGCAGAGAGTGAGAGACCTTTGATACTCAGCTCTAAATGGAATATCTGATCAAATCCCTCCTTTTAGAGCTCAGGGAACCCTTTGGAAGAGGAGGGGTTAAAAGTGTAAAAGGCAGGAGGATACCAGGAGAACAAAGTCCTCTAAATCAGTTGAACAAAAACTTTTATTGAACTCACAGGGAGAAGCATGGACAGGGCCAACACAAATCTTCTATGTCTATGTTATAACTTTCAGTTTCAGATTTTTATGAGACTCGTATGTGGGTGTCTGTTTCTTATGCCTTCTCTTAGTCTCTTTTCCTTCTGTTGGTTTGCTTTGCCTAACTTTGATGTTATGTTCATTGCTTTATTTTATTATGTCTTATTTGGTCATAGTAAGTTGTTATCTCCTAGAAGCCTGTCTTTTTCTAATGAGAGATTGAAAGGAGTGGTTGTGGATAGGAGATGAAATGGGAAGCAACTGAGATAAATGGAGGGAAGGGAAACTGTAATCAGAATATATTTAAGATAATTAAAATTAAAAGAAAGAAAGACAGACAGGATAAAAGAAGGAAAGGAAGAAAAAAAGAAAGGAAGGAAGGAAGAAAGAAAGAAAGAAAGAAAGAGAGAGAGAGAGAGAGAGAGAGAGAGAGAAAAAAGAAAAGTTTCCAGTTTCATTCTATAAAACTGACAGTGGTGGTGCCTTGTGTTTTGATAATTGTCAACTTTAAATTTATAAATTATTATTATCATTTATTACTCTGTGAATTGGTGATCACATATACATGCCATAACACATGAGTATAAGTCAGAAGAGAACTTTGTAGAGTGGGTCTCTCCTTCACACAGGTAACAGGCGTGAACTCAGTCTGTAAGGTTTGCAATATCTGGCGGCCAGGGCCTTTGTTCTCTGGTGGCAGAGAGAACAAAGGCCCTGGCCGCCAGATATTGCATTTGATGTAACCTGTAACCATGCTGTTTACTTCACTGAAACTTTAAAGAAATCAACATCCTTGAACAATTTTGATGGTTTATTTTGAAAAACCACAGAATATATTTTTACTTAAAAGTAAATAGAAAAATTAAAAAATAACAACAGAAGTAATAGAAGCCTCCTAGCCCATTTTTGTGCCCTAGAGTTTTATACCCATTCATCTGGAAGCATTTCATTTCAAGTTCTTGTACTTCAGCCATGCACACCCGATCTAAAGACAGAACACACAGCGGTTTCTTCACAAACATAGCCCAGCTGCTGCTAGGGTGCTGATTTCCTACTGTCTCTCTTGCTTTTTCTCATCCAAAAGATAAATCAAGTATTAGACAAACTGCCAGATGTCTCAAGTTGCAGCCCCAGTAAGCAAACTGCAGTCTGAGAAACAGATGGAGGTGTCTGACTGCACTTGCTGAGGCTGTGCTTTGTGGTGTGATTCACCAAAGGTCGTCATCCAAAGCCCAGATGCTCCTCCATAGCTGCTTCAGGAGCTGGGCTTCCTCTGGAGCCCTTAGCTTTGTTGATGGATTTGAGAACATTTAGGCTCCACTGCGTTTGTAGCTTCTGGGTTTTTGTGTTTTGTTTTACTTCAATGATCAGTCAATGGTGAAATAAAATAGGCTCTGAAGATAATGAATTAAATTTAACAGGAAAAATAAAACTGGTTTTAGACTTTGTTAATTAGTATTTGTCTATGTATCAACAAGAGAACTCACTCACTGTTTAGGATACCAGCTGCGGCAAAATCTAAGACATAGAAGTGATTTTAAAAATAATTTCATTCTAAATTTTAAACCTAAGATAAACATCCTCTTGAGAGTAAACATTTTATATACACTGACTTCTTTTAAGATGTTTTTTTTTTCTAGGACATCAAACCATAGAGGGAGTATATTAGAGAATGAAGGGAAAATATGTGTAATTTTTGTGTTACTAGATAGGAGACCACAGGCAGTTAAACAAAAGCATGATTGAAAGCATAAACACAGGACTGCTGCTGTGGCTCAGCAGGTGCTTACTGCTAAGCCTAATGACATGAGTTCAATACTCAGAACACAGAAGGAACGAAAGACCTGATTCTCTGACTCCCACAAGTTGTCCTCTAATCCCCACACATATGCTATGGCTTCCATGTAGATACTGCCTCACAAAAGTGTAAAAATGTATTTTAAGAATTAGAAAACAGTGTATTATAGGTCAGGAACATTTCTGGATCAGGATAGTATACTGAATATCATCAAGGTTACAATGTGTTTTAAACATAGCAACTTAATGACTTTGTGGTAGGTAAATGACAAGGGATGGACTGAGCTGAGTCAATCTTAACTCAGCCCCTTAGTAGCTTTATTTTCTAACATAGATGAAATACAATAAGTGTAAGGAGGCAAACTGTATGTCAGTTAACCAACACTTACTGGATAACTGTGCACATATTTAAAATAGGAGTTGTTGTGGCAGTGCATGTCTGTGGGTGGAACTCTCAAAAGACTGCTTGGGAAGCTTACTGGAGTCCACAGATTAGAGATGATTTTCGGTAACGATGTGACTCCATCACAAAACAAGAGCAAAAAAGTGATTTCTGACGGGGGATTAGAGTCCTCTGTTGAGAGTTCTATGTTTAGGTGTCTGTACTCTGTTTTTTATTATTATTATTTGATTATGTGTTCTTTTGGTGACCAATTTCTTGAGTTCTTTGTATATTTTGGAGATCAGACCTCTGTCTCTTGTAGAGTTAGTGAAGATGTTTTTTCATTCTGTAAGCTATTGTTTTGTCTTGTTGACTGTGTCTTTTGCATTACAGAAGCTTTTCAGTTTCAGGAGGTTCCATTTATTGATTGTTTCCTCAGTGTCTATGCTTCTGGGGTTATATTTAGGAAGTGGTCTCCTTTGCCAATGCATTCAAGTGTATTTTCCACTTATAAGGTTCAGTGTGGCTGGCTTTATGTTGAGGTCTTTGATCCATTTGGACTTGAGATTTATGCAGGGTGATAGATGCACAAAGCTTTTTACAACTATCCAATTAGCTCTACACAGTCTCTTCTTACAACTCTATCCAGTTTTTCTTTTCTTAGCCCCAAATTGGACAATTATATGTCACATTTTCAGGTCCCAATCCATCGTTATAACATGATAATTCACATAGCTTTTTTAAGGATAGGAATGCCACACTGACTGACTAGTGAATAACCTCCTAGTGGCCAAGCATGTATTTGTAAGTTGGTGTGTGTTCCCAGACAGTGAACAATTGGTTGGATCTTGAACCTGAGTTATGGACTCTGTACAAAACGTCAATTACTGAAAATGTTTTATCTGCTAAAGTTGCTTCTAGCCTGATCTTGAATCAGCAAAACACCTGGGGAAATGACCTCATGTATTTGTCTCTAGGGACATTCAGATATTCATCTCCAGGAACAACCAGCCTGGTTTGAATTTGCTCTGGAGTTGAAAATTAGCTGTTTGTGTAAAAGGTTGATTTTGTGACTGAGAAAACTATGCCAGTCTGAGTAATATAAAATATCCTAGCATTATTTCTATTCATCATAATTATATAGTTAAGCAGATATTATCTTCCTGAATATCTCCAGCTGTCTATGTACCCAATAGATATAATATTTACATGAAATAAACATATAATCAGTGGGAATACACTCAAAGCTGCTCTTAGGGAAAAATTGAAATTGCCCATGTGAGAAATTAAGACAAAAGCAAATAGTTTCCACAGCCAATAACCCTACAGACTTTGCCAAGTGGAACTTTCTAACAGGTATTATATGTCTGGTGGGTTGTCTTGGTAAATACTGGTTGCCACAGATGTATATTTTCACGGCCTTGTACATCCAGAATCTTTCAGAATCCATAATCCATTGTTGATCAAAAATCATCATCCCATCTCTTGGTAATATCAATATTGCTTTCTCTCAAATGCTTCCTGCCTTCTGGAGACTGCTGGATTAAACCAACCTATAAATTTTTAAATTGTCTTGATTTCAAAATGGAAGTAAAATAGGTGTGTTGCTTTGGAAAAGGAATTGTGCATTTGTTACCACAGAAAAAGAAATGCTGTGAATTTGTTTATGGTTGAAGAAGATCAGGATTGAACAAACAGAACACACAAAAGTGACTGCTAAACTTTGCCAGGAAAAGGTAGGGCAGTCCTTCAAAAGTCCCTGCTTCTCAGAAATTTCTGTCATATATAGTAGGTGTGTATGCCAACAATTGGTGTCCTGTGGTTGTAAAGGAACTTTGGATAACTTGCCAGGAAGCCAAAAGCCCCTGTTGTTAAGCAATACTATATCCTTCTGGGTTCTTTGATGGAGTTAAAAATTAAATGGTTAGGCTTATAGTTTTTCTTACTTATGATGAAAAGTAAGAAATAAAATATTAGATTTAAAAGATAGATAATAGAATCTTTTCTCTAAATTTGACAAACACATTGAATATTGTAACTGTGATTCTTGCTTGATAACCATTTTTGCTGTATATAGTTTTACTGTGTTAAGGTAAAAACCTTCCTCTTAAATTTAAAATGAAATGGTGTAATATCATGGAATAATAATTTTGCACACTGTGATGATATGTTGCTCTCATTGGTTTGATCAAAAGGTAAATATCCAATAGCTAGGCAGAAAGAGGCTATGGGACTTGCAGACCATGAGAGAGCTCTCTGGAATGAAGGAGGCAAGATAGTAAACAGAAACCGTATTTTTATTTACCATCTACCCAGACCCGAATAACCACACATAACTATATTAATTACATTATATACAACACTGCTTAGATTAACAGAGTCACCAGTAGGTATCTTGTGAATCACGATAAATTTGCTATAATGAAAAACAGCCCAGAGCCAATTGGTACTACTACAAACACACACACACAAAAAGAGTTGATTTAAGTTAATAACAAGCCTAAGTTATCTGCTGAGTATTTATAATTAATAAGTCTGCATGTAGTTATTTGGGAGCTATCTAGTAGAACAGAAATTCTACTGATAGTACCTGAACTATCAGTGGCAATGCTTCCACAGTTACTGGCATAGCTCTTCCTTGCACCACGAAAAGTTCCATATACATTACCACTTCCAATTCAGTCCTACCTGGAATTCTTCATCTTCTGAAACCAAAGCTTATTTTACTTCATAATATGGTACTGAGAATTACCATCTAGTACCAGCACACAACCAATATCAGTGACTATGATATTGTTTTTCTAATAGTAATATTGCCTATTATTAGTATGTGTCTGTATTTTCATTGAGCATTTTTGTTTTGTTTTGTTGAGACAGGACTTCTCTATGTAATTGTCCTTGCTGTCCTGGAACTAGCTCTTGTAGACTAGCCTGGCCTTGAACTCACAGAGATCTACCTGCCTCTGTCTTCCAAGTGTTGGCCTTAAAGGCATGCATCACCACCACCGGCAGAGAAATATATGTTCTTTCCTATAATAGTAAACTATCTAATAGGGTCTTCTGAATCTTAAATTTTATGAATTTATTCATTTTGTGGTTTCTTTGTCATATTTTATGTTACTTTTATTTTTTAAACTGAGAGTTTCCATAGTACATCACATATTTTTGAAGTTTCTGAATATCAAAATAATGCAAAATTTAACATTGCAAGCAAGAGCCAACTTGCTCACAGTACTGTTTAGCTGTGCTTGTTAAATGATTTATTTGCTATATTAGCATTACTGAAAAAGTGGTCACTGTGTTCCCACCATTTTCAGAGGATCTAATGGTAGTTGGCTGTTGGCAGATTGTCCAGTTTAAGCAATGAAAAGTTAGCAATGGAATTGAATCCCATTTTTAAAAATCTTTTTCAATTCGCACACAAAATTTTCACTGTCCCAAATGCTGCCCAAATTCTGGTATTCCCCAAGAGAATTTGTCTCCTCAAGTGCTTAGGAGTTTATGTGGAACAATATTAGTCTTTGGAACAAGTAATTTTACTCACATTTTCTTTACGATATGCAACATTCTTCCAGAAGCTTTACTACAGTGTTTTGTTGTATTTTAGTGTATAAGTTCTTCAACTTTCTTTTTCCTTATTTTTTTGTGGGCCCACTATATTATAATTAACTTATTTTCCCTTCTCTTTCCTTTCTCCAGTACCTATCCCTTTTTGTTATCTTTAAATTTAAGACCTTTCTGTCATTACTGTATTTGTGAAATTCATTTAAGTTTATCAGTTGAGGTGATAGATTTCATTGTTATACAGTATTCTGTTGTATAAGCACTTAGTAATCAATTATATTATTGATGGACAATTGATGTGAGATAATCAATTGAAAATATATCTAGGTAATTTCATTGAGGATAATGGTAGATCAGCCTTGTCAGCTATTTTCTTCTCCTATAAAGGGAAGAATTTTTGAAAATTCTTTTTATTTCTCTTTACTATAGAATGATTAAAAAAAAAGAACAGTGAATTTGTGGTTGACAGGTTTTGATACTGATTCATTAGTTTTTCTTATCTGTTATTGTTCAGGAAATATTATTCTAACACTGTATTGGAGCTGTTTTTCCAGGTGTGAACTTCTTTTCTGACCCAATTAGCCTTTAATCATTTTTAAAATCAATGTTTCACCATACAAATAAACTGCCTTAGAATTTGTCAGGTTGCTTCAGTCAATGAATGCCAATCTTGTCTTCTTGTCATTGCCACATGCACACTGATAACTGCTACAAGTGCAAACTAAACTCCTTGGCTTTCTGGTCTACTTCTTACATATTAAACTCTTTGTTTTTTTTCAAATCTGAAAATGTTTATGCTATGTTTTCAAATGTTGATCAGTTTCATTCTCTGCACATAGAAATTTCAATTATTTTTCATATGCCTCTATATGTCTTTTCCCATGGGTAGTATTTACTTTACTTTATTGGTTAATCTGTACTAACCACATATACTTTAGGGTTATTATAGTATATTGTAGCATACTGCTTTACATGTTAGCACATGCATAATCTGTAATTATGGTATTTTTGCAACTACTTGTCAGTTTTTGTCTGATTTAGTATTCACAACATCAACATTATTTCATGTTTTTAAAAGGATTAAACTGTTCTAAATTTTAATTTCATGAATTAAAATTTGTTCTTTTGTACCTTTAACTTTTCTTGGAGTCTCTCTGCCTAAAATATTTTATCATTTCCATTTGCTGCACTGTGGATACAATTAACATTAATACCTGTTTCCATTTTCAGCTGCCGATTAATTTTAAAGATTGAAATCTCATAGACTATCTTTAGTGTTTTAAATTTCATCCACTAAAATTAACAAAATTTATCCTAAAAGGTTAGATTTATTTATTTCCCTTTATGTGTATGAGTTGTTGACAGAATGTATGTATACTATCTGTGTCCCCTGTTTTCACAGAAGTAAAACAATGGAATTGGATATTCTGAAACTGGAGTTCCAGACAGTTTTGAGTCATCATGTGGTGCAGACTCCTGAGCCTGTGCCCTGACAAGTACTCAAAACCACTGAATCATATCCACAGCCCCCAAACTATATTTCTCGTAGAGTTTTTTATTCCTGTACTCATTTCTTAGAAATTTTTCATTATTTATATAAAATCATAGTTGAGTAACTTTGGTTAATTCACTGAATATTTTATTTGCTTTTCAAACCTAATATTGAAAAAACAGGGGGAAAGGAAAAATAATAAAATTTCAGTTGCAGTTTTCTTGTACTAATGACATAATTGTACAGGTCTCCTATTCTGAAGAGCGCTCATATCTAATGGTTACTATTTTCACATTATCTTCCTATAATTAAAATTTGTGGGGATAAAATAATGATTTTGATAAAAGTGTTATGCATTAATCATATTGGCACAGAGAAATATAATTAGCCAGTAGCAGTAAATAATTTAATCTGATAAATCATAAAATGATGCAGAAACATTAGTTAGAATTGTAAACAAGCATGAAAATTCAGAGAACATAATAGTTTTCATTTGCTATATAAATATTATTTCAATATAATCTGCTTTATAGTTATTGATGGCTTGGAATACTAATATCCTAAAAAGTGACTTCCATGTGGCATTATTTAGTGCAGATATGTAGAAGTGAGCACAACTTATTTCAATGATTTTAATATTTAACGAGTAACCAGAATTCATTATGTTCTGTACAATTTTAGGGTCCAGTGACCTGGACGTATGTGTGAAGTCGGCGAAATGAAAAAATATCTGACCACCTGTTTCAAACAAGTGAACCATGATAGCCTGAATCATTTTTATTCATACAGTTTAATAGTTCCCACGAACAGTTTTATAATTGCATTTGTTTGCTTAAGTTCTAAGAATAGTTACAATAATTGCCAGTTTGTTCTTTTATCTCTTTCCTTTTCATCCTTCAGCTTCCCCACCAGTAATCATTACCTTTCTGATTTGTAGCCTTGTTGTTAGAAGCATAAGCAGTATAGTAAGCAATAAAGGAAGTTTTCTAACTAGGCACACCTACAGGGAGAACAGTGTGCCCAGTTGACAGCATTTGTGGTTACAGCATCGTGCAAAGTGAAATGAAGATTTGCCTCTAAGGGTGAAGGCTTACCTCTCATCAAATCTAAATTTTCACAATCAACTCATCAACCAAAGCTGAATCAATCCATTCTTCATTCTGTACTACTGTATGTTCTAAACACGATGTACCAGATTTTCTTCTACCATCCTATAAATTACATAAATTAAGAGCTTTCTCTTAACAGCTGGCAACACTTATTTTTTGTTCTCATGACCCCTTCCTTTCAGCTTCCTACAAAATTGGCTCCTACAGTATTGGCATGACTATTAAAAGAGAAGGCACTGTGGGTTTCTATGATTCTGCTTCATTCCCTGTTCCTAGACTGTTCCCATTAACTATTGATATCATCTACTTATTAACATTTCCCTCAGACTCTTGTGGTTAAGAATCATTCTCTCCATGACAATTATGCAAATTTGTTATATTGTTAGGAAGTTCTGTGACTCTTCTCAGGCCAGTCACAAGGTGCACTGGAAAGGCAACATCCTCTTCTTGAGAATCCTGAATTCATCGTTACACCTGAAACATCAAAGACATTAGGGACTAAATCAGACCCACTGTATATTTTTAACAACATCCCCTCCGGCTCACCCAGAGGAGAAACATCAGGGGAAAGTTTTCCTAATACATCTTTGGCTCTACAAAAGTGAAACTAAAGGCAACCAGCATTAATATGTGTAAGAAAAGTAAGGAGAACAGATAGCTCATGTACTCCTGGAATCATGCCCAGAATTATACAGCAAACCATCATTGGCCTTGCCAAAAATGGGTTAAATTCTCCCAGGACTTGCCAAAAGGAGAACTTGTTTGTGCTATTCTCAGGTCTTGTCCCCTAAAGAAGTCACATGACTCTCAGCAGGTTTTTGATGGTAAAAACTCCAAATTATGGAAAAATATAAAGTTAAGACAAAAATTAACCTCATTACATCTTGAAAACAGTGAGAACCAAATGCAGAAAAGAATCAGTCATGAACAAGTTCACAAGGAAGAGCACAATACAAATAAGCAGCAATACTTCTCTAAATTTTAAATAACATAGAACTCAAGACTTGAAAATACTAAGGCTAGTGAATGAATTTTTAAAAATCGTAGTAAGTAACATATGGCCAAGATCTTGGCTCTCACTAAAAGTTGTAAGTATAAGCTCAAGTGTGTCTATTGTAGGCTTAGATCAGGTGTATCCTGCACTAAGTAGACAAGTCCACAAAGATATGAATACACGACAAACTAATGGGGTTCAGTGTGATATTTCACCAGTATAGTGTGTTACCTTATGCTATGAATTTCTGGTAATTTTTTTTTTTTGTTTTTTGAGAGAGAGTTTCTCTGTGGCTTTGGAGCCTGTGCTGGAACTAGCTCTTGTAGACCAGGCTGGTCTCAAACTTACAAAGATCTGCCTGCCTCCCGAGTGCTGGGATTAAAGGCTTGTGCCACCACCACCCGGCTGGATTTCTGCTAATTTTTACATAAATAATAAATTATTTAAAAAATAGTATTACTTTATTAAGACTAGACACTGTACAAACCTAGGACCCAAAGAACAAAAAGCAATGAGGCCAGGACATTTTTCTCGCCCATATTCTTTCCAGAAGAACCTAGATTTGTCTCAACTTCAATCTGGAAGCATAATTTTTTCTGTTACTAGTTCTCTAAGCACCAAGCTTAACTTGGTTTTGCAATTTTACTAGTTGCAAGGCCATCTAAGAAAGAGTGTCACATGTGTTACAGCATTCCACACACAGCTGTCCTTGCATCCCTTGATGCATTTGAAGATGTGAGGAACCCCACTGTGTTTGAGACCAGTAGCCAGGATTGCTGGATGATTCTACAAAGCACTCTGGATACAGCACCAAAGATCAAGAAAGAAAAATTAGTTAGAAACAAATTGGCCTAAAGTTCTTTTGTATTTTAAAATTAAATTTTAATAACTTTGACAATAACAAGAGTAAACACATTATATTTTGGGTTTCATTTGCTTCCTCTTCAATCATTCAGGAACCATTGTTGTTTTTTTGTGATAGAACACTTTCTCAAGCACTATTTTAAGTCAAGTGATTTGTTCTGCTCAGATCTTTTTCGTGACTTCTAGAGAATTACTTGATCACATGGTTGGGTATGATTGGAATTGCAAATAAAAATGCAAGTCAATTTTCAAATTGAGGTAAAGAAGGAATATGCATTTATTTTGATTAATATGTTTTCCAAAATTATATTAGATTCATTTGTGTTAAAAACCTAAGTGAATGAACAATTAATCTCAGAAAACACACAAAGATCAGTGATGCTCTTCAATATTGACTCTATTGAAACAATTGAAACACAATGAGCTTAGCAACATTATATGAGAACTGATTTGTAAATTAATGAAAATTCTCATTTTTCAAATGGAAAAGCATAGAGTTTTTTTTAGTTTTTTAAAACACAAGATTTCTATTCAAAGAGACTATAAAAATAATTTTGGAAAATGTGGTTCCTTATCATTAACCTTGCACATATGTAAAATAGCTTGTTTGCAGGGGTCTTTCTTTTTCTCCAACTCAGATGTATTATTAATAAAATTGATGCTTGGTATCTTAAGTTTTCAATGTCTTCTTTGTTTTCATGTTATACCAAGAGCTTACTTTAGGGAGAAGGCAATGATACCTTTTTATTTCTAATCTCAGAAGCTAAAAATTATGTACCAAGTGGT
>JAQHUG010000015.1:14831094-14848499 GCA_028555095.1 Dicrostonyx torquatus | reverse complement strand
AAGGGTGGTTATTGGAGAAGGGAATAAGATATCTACATTAAGGGAGTCATTTTAGATTTGGCAAGACACTTGTCTCTAGAGGGGTTCCCAGGTATCCACGGGGATGTCCCCAGCTAGGTATTTGGGCAGCAGAGGAGAGGGTGCCTGAGCTAACCTTGTCCCATAGTCATATTGATGAATATCTTGATCATCACCATAGAAATCTCGTCCGAAGGATGGAGATGGAGACAGAGATCCACATTCACGTAAGAGCAATGGACTGAGCTCCGAAGGTCCAGTCGAACAGCAGAAGGTGGGAGAAGTTGACTTTTGTCATGTTCCCGGAGATACAGATTTAGGAGCTGTGACATGGATGACACATTATGTGTGGGTTCCCCACAATCTATTGATCTCTGCATTGTGAGCAGTTGAGATTCTCTATGGTTGTTTCCATTTGCTGTATGCAAAAGCTTCTTTGGTGAGGAATGTTACTTGCACAAACCTGTGGGTTTAAGGATAAGATTTAGATTGTAGTTAAGAATTATGCTGATATAGCAAATAGGCAGCAATAGAGTCTCTTCTAAGTCCGACCACATCACTAGCTCAGGGATGTTTCCTAAGTTTCTAACACCAGGTATGATTTTTTTCTTGTTGAGTGGGCCTTAACACCAAATTAACAGCTTTTGTTACCACCAATACTTGAGTGTAATTTCAACGTATTCTGCATGTGTTGAAATCATCATGAGGATTTTACACAATTTGTTAATGTAGTAACTTATTGATTTGCTCACAGAATATCCCAGTTCCACTCCTTAGTCAATTCTCATTTAATCACAGCGATTAATCATCAATGGAGCAGCTATTTTGGTATCCAAAAGACATTAAGACCCAACAAAGAAAGAAAATTACATGCCAATTTTCCTTAAGAAAATAAATGCAAATCTTCTTAATAAAATATTTGCGGACCAAATATGAGGATACATTTCAAAATCATCTATCACAGTCAAGTAGACTCCACTCCAGACATTCAGGGATAGTTCAACATACGAAAATCTATCAATATATTTCTCCATATAAACAAATTGAAAGAAAAAAAAACATGATCATCTCATTAGATTTAAAAAAAAACTTTGATAAACTTTAACTCACTTTCATGATAAAAGTAATTGAAGGATCAAGGACACAAGGGATACACCTCAATATAATAAAGGCAGTTTGCAAAAACCCCATAGTCAACATCAACTTAAATGGAAAGAAAATCAAAGAAATTTAACTTAAATCAGGAACAAGACAAGGCTGTACACTTCTGTGTCTATTAAATATAGTAATTCAAGTCCTCACTAGAGAAATAAAACAAAAGAAGAAGATCAAGGAGATATATATTAGAAAGGAAGAAGTAAAAGAATCACTATTTGGAGATGATATGATAACATGCATAGTGATCACAAAAATTCTACCAGAGAAATCCTACAGATGATAAACACCTTCAGCAAAGAAGTTAGATAAAACATTCACTCACAAAAATCTGTAGCCTTTCTATATACAAATGACAAACAGACCGAAAAGGAAACCATGGAAACAATAATTTTACAATAGTCTCAAATAATATAAAATATCTTTCAATATCTCTAACCACACAAGTGAAAGATTTATATAATAAAACTTTAAATCATTGAATAAGGAAATTGAAGAAAATATCAGAAAATGGAAACATCTCCCATGCCTGTGGATCAGTATTATTAACATTGTAAAACTGCCTATCTAACCAAAAAGAGTCTATTGATTCAACATAATCTGAATCAATATTCCAACACAATTCTTCACATATCTTGAAAGGAATATCTTCAGCTTCATATGGAAATACAAAAACAAAACAAAACAAAAAATGCAACGGCAGGATAGCTAAAACAATCCTGAACAATAAAGAACTGCTGGAGGTATCACCATCCAATTTTGAGTTGTACTCCAGAGCTATGATAATAACACATCATGATTATTGACACAAAAACAGACACACTGATGTAACTCACACATTCACAGGGACTAAAAAGAACAATTAGTAAATGGGACCTCATGAGACTTAAAAACTTCTACACAACAAAGGAAACCATCATTTAGATAAAATGGCACCTTATTTTAGAATGTCGTTTAAAAGGGGAAATCATTTTACAATCTCCACATCCAATAGAGGGCTAAATCTAAAATATATGAAGGGTTTAAAAAAAACAAAATGTCAAGAAAAATAATCCGTTTAAGACTGGGATACAGATCTAAACAGAGAATTCTCAGATGTTCGACATCCTTAGCCACTAGGGAATTGCAAATCAAAATTACTTTGAGATTTCTTTTTACAGCCATCAGAATTGTTAAAATCAATAAAGCAAGTGCTAGCTCATGCTCGCAAGAATGGGGAGTAAAGGTGACACTTATTCATTGCTGGTGGGAATACAAACTCATACAGATATTACAGATATCAGTAGAGCTATTCCTCCAGAATATGGGAATCCATCTACCTCTAGTTCCATCTGTACCACTTGGACCTATACCCAAAGGATACTTCATCCTACTACAGTCACTTGGTTAAACATATTTGCTGATGTTTTGTTGGTGATTACAATACAGTAGTCCCACACTAGCTGAGAATGGGTAATAATAAAGGGTTCTTTAATTTAGGGGTAGACTCAGAGATCAACAGTCCTCTGCACAAGCGGGGAAATCAAAGCCAAATCCAGTAGCCAAAAGAGAGTGAGCATGTTTCCGCATCTGTTTTTATAGCACCCAATGGCATGCCCAAATGGTCCAAAATCTCAGAGGCCATTGGCTGGAAGAGTTCCCCCACCAGTGTTCAATTCATAATAGCCAAAACTTGGAAGCACTCTAGATATCTCTCAACATCCCCAACAAAAAATAGATAAGAAATGTATACATTGGCTACATTGGAGAATTACTCAGACATGAAAAAGAATGATATAATGAAATTCTCTGGTATATAGATGAAACTAGAAAAAAAAAATCCTGAGTGAGGTATTACAGATCCAGAACAATAAATATGATATGAGGTGGTATGTGTTCACTCATATGTGGGTGTTAGCTGTTAAGTCAAAGGAATTAGAGGGAACAGATAGATCTCATTAGTTAAGGGAAATAGAATAGATAATCAAGGATGAATAGACTGGGCTCAAGTGGGAGGATCAAGTCCTGAGGTATGTATTTGTAAAATAATGGGGGAAACAGAGCCCCAACTTGCCATTTCTTGTCACCAAATAAAGTTTCTAATAATGGAATTAGGCTACATTTAATCTAATTGTTGGCCAAAGGGGTTCCATGGAATTCCCAGAAAAATGTATACTTTTGTCAAGACTGTAGGTTATTCTCCACAAAATGACAGCAATGCTGAAGACAACACTTACAGAATTTATTGAACATGGAGAATTCCAGATGGTACCTATGTACAATATTCACTCCAAATATTCTAGTATCTTTGGTAGAGGAAAATGTTCTTCATGCTCCTAAATATGTACAAGATCCAGCTGCAAAATCTTGTATCAACAATGTTGTCCTTTCTGCAAGATATACTAATGCAATGATGGCAAGACGCTTGTGGAATTAATCAATCAATATCTGGCTTGATATCAGGCCTACTCTACAAGATGGAAGCCATAACGGACAGTGTTTGGGTGACCAAGAGCCAGAGATTAGATAGCCCAGTACTTTAGAGTTAAATTAATTAATACTTTTCTTAATATTAATTCAAAGTAGCAATCAAATGCCTCGTCTCCTAATGACACTGTGCTAAAATCATAGATCAGTGCCTTGCTTAACAATTGTCATCAGAGAAACTTCCTCCTATAGGAGATGAGAACAAATGCAGAGATGATACACAGTCAGACATTATGCAGAGAGTGAGAGGCCTCAGGACACTATGGTGTAAATGGAATGCCTCCAACAAATCCTTGCCTTCAGGTCCAGAGAACTCTGTGGAAGAAGAGGCAGAAATAGTGTGAGAGCCAGAGAAGATAGAGCACCAAGAAAGCAAAGTCCTCTAAATCTACTTGATCAAAACTCTAATGAACTCACAAAGACTGAGGCAACATGCACCATGCAGGGCTGTTTGCATTAGGTCCTCTGCATATATACTAAGTAAGGTCTTTGAAGTTTATTTTTATGGGATTCCTGAGTGTCTAAACTAGTAATTCTCTCATTATTGTGCCTTCTCTTGGACTCTGTTCTTTCTGCTTGTTTGTTTTGTTCAACCCTGATTGTTGTCACACAAAAGAATTCCACAATAGCCCAGAATGGAGTATAGCAAAGGTTTATATATTTGGAGATAAGATCACAGAAAGAGTAGCGGTCTTCAGGGTTCTGTGTGTGCTGGGAACTGGAACGGAATCCAGTAGCCAAAAGACCAGTGCATGTTTTTCATCTGCATTTGTAGTAAGTACATGAGACCATGACCAAAGTGGGCCAGTATCTTAAAGGCTATTGACTGAAGGAGTTCCCACAGCATCTGATTTGATAGTTTTACATATATTTTATTACAATTATTTTGTAATTATTATTATTGTTGTTATTACTATTATTATTATCCTTTAGAAGTCTGTTTTTCTAATGCTAAACAGAAAAAGGATGGATGCAGGTGAAAGCAAAAGAAAGAAGGTATTAGAGGAAGAGGGAGGAGAAGCCATAATCAGAATGCATTTTGTGAGATAACAAATCTATTTTTATTAAAAGAAAACAGAAACACTGTGAGGCTCTAATGGATTCCTTTTTCTAATATTTTTGATGTTCTATATTCATCTAAGGTATGTGTGAATAATATTAAATTTTTCCATGTCTTTATCTGATTGAAGTATCATGGAAAAGTGAAACTTACAGAATGTGCCAGGAAAAATTGCTTCCTCTTCTTTCTTTGGAAACAATTTGAGAATAAGTCAGCATTAGAGTTTCTGACTCCCCTTCCTGCCTTCACTGTTGTACCTTTGCCTATACTGCTAGACAGAGATCCCCTGCTTAGGTGTACGTCATGACAGTCAGAAGAATAGGTGCAAGCCACAGTAGTCAGCAGAAAAAGTGCAGGTCACACCAGCCAGAAAAACAGACTACTCCAACCAGAACAGATAGGCAAACTCAGGAAGAGACTGCTATACCACAGGCCACACCAGGCATCAGAATTCCAGATAGGCAGGCACAAGGGGCCTCCTCAACTCCTCCATGCTCTCTTCCACACAACATCCTCCAATAAATAAATCTCTTGAAGAAATCCAGGAAACTACAGAAACAAAACTAAAACAATCAAACAAACAAATAAAAAATCCAATTGGAGAAAATGAATGCATCCTTCAAAGATAGCCAGAAAAACAGAAACAAGCAATTACAATAAAAAAAATGAATAAATCCCTTAATGAAAGCCAAGAAAAGCTGAGTATGGTGGCACACACTTTTAATTCCAGCACTAGGGAGACAGAGAGGCAGGCGGATCTGTTTGAATTTGCAGCCAGCCTCGTCTACAAGTTCTAGTTCTGGGAGAACAGCAACAGGAAACCCAAATAAACACATTCTTCTATAAATTCCCTTGACCATAGTGTTCTGTTACAGCAACAAAGTGGTAAGTAATAACGAAACTGGTACCAGATAGTGGGATGTTGCTATGAACAACTTGAGAACATGGTTTTGGGAGGTGTGTGGAAGACTTCGGAGGTTTTTGTTCTAGAAGAACAGTTGACTGCTATAAGCATGGCTTAAAGGGCCATTCTATTAAGAGACTGGAAGACAAGTGGTATTTGGAATAGTGGGAACCATGGAAGCCAGTTTTAAGAAGTTTCAGTAGGAACAGTGGGAACAACTGTCTTAGAGGCCATTCTCGTTCTATTTTTGTCAAAGAATTTTGGATGCCCTCAATCCTTGTACTTAGAATTTACATTTGCCTAAATTAAAAAATATTGGACTAATTTCTCTGATGTAAGAAATTTCCACGACAGAATACTGAATTTGTAGTATGGTTGTCATTGATAACACTTCTGCAGGTCCACAGTGAAGTTTGCCCATGTTCTTGTTTTTTGTTCTTCAATTTCTCATTGTTCATGATCTAATGATCCTGAGTTCCTTTTTTTTCTTTCAGACCTAATATTCCGTTTTCCACATAACCCATTTTCTTTGTGAGGCTTCCCAATTACCTTTCTATATGACACACTGAGATATTCACTTATGTCTTCACTTCAGCATGTCTATAATGGAAGATCTACATCACTCCTCCCAGGCTCTGCATTCTATAGCTTTCCCCTCCCTCTTCCATAAACAGTTTTCCAAGTTAAATGCAGTATAGTAATAGACTGTGTTTTCTCTATTGCTATACTTTATTCGACTAAATTAAATAAAATTACACCTACAATGAAATTATTGTACACTACAGGCCAAAATAAAGGCTGCTTTTGGAGTTCAAATAACCGGTGCAGACAAAACATACTACTGAATGGCTCTCTGTATCCCAACAAGAGTAGCTGTTATCTAGGACATCAACAGAAGTAGACCCCAGTGTTAAAAAGGCAAGGTTCCTAACCATGTGTGGGTTTTAGTGACTATGAATGAACACATTTCAGAGACTGGATGGTTGGGAAGTGTCTTTTCTCTTCTTATTTTTCAAGTTAGGTGTTCTACACTGTGTGATAATGAAACACTACAGAAGGGACTGTTGCTTTAGAGGAATTTCAAAAGTGGCTATTTTGATGCATCATGTCTTCAAGCATCCAGTGTTACAAGAAAAAAAAGGGTTGACTTTTAGCAAAAAGGCTCTTCTGTTGAAGTACTTTCAGACATTTGAGATGATAATAAATCTACATTGTTCATTATTGGTGGTCTCCAATACATACTGCCATTACTAGACTGACCATTTTATTTGTGACTCATGAAATAAGTATTTTATTATGTAGAGATTATATTTGGTACACATTAGTTTAATAAGTAATAATAAAACGTGACATGAAGAGTCCTTATAGTTTCCCCAAATATTTGACCAGTTAATCTACTCTCACCCAAGATGAATAACTATAGCTTACTTCTATCAGCATGTAGCATCACCTTCAATGTAATTGGAGAAACTACAAAAGCTGTGTAATATTACTTTTTAATATTGGAGCAGAATGAAAATCATTTAAGATAATTTTAAATTGTGTAGCCAAGCTAAGAACTCCACATATCATTGTTAAGTGAATGTATTTTTCTACAACCTAACCTTCTTCCTTACTTTATTGTGTCAAAAAAAACTTATGAAAATAAATTTAGAGAAATCACATGCAAAATTTGGAACAAATGCAAAAGAAAGAAAAGGGTCCTGAAATAAAACAAAGATCCCAAAAAAGTCATAAATAATCATACTATTAACTATTTACCTAAAAATAGTATAACACATGTAAGTCTGTATAAATATTCGTATATAGTTTAAATGAAAATGTCTCATTTGGACTGACAATGCTCAGTCCAAGAACCAAAATCCACCTAACCAAGCCTCCCACACCAGCTATTAGAAACCCCCTTTGGATCCCTATTGCCCAGGCAATTCCTAAAACACACAGGTTATTGATATTGCCCTGATTGTATCTAGAGAAGGAAGGGAAATGACTATTACTGAAGGCATTAAGCACTTCTGACACAGGGCTTAGAGAACCCTGAGCTAGAATTGACCCAGATGACACTTCCTAAGGATTGCCTATCATAGTACCATAAAGTTCTATAAAAGCTTCCTAAAGAAGAGAACAGCCAACAGCCCTACTCAGTTATGATACCCATGAACCAGAACAATGAACAGTATAACAGCATAGCACTAAGGATGCAGTAGGGGCACACATACCTTGGAAGTAACCTAAAAGCTCTCTAATCCCATTCAACAATGATGAAATTATGTCTAGTATTTGTAGGCAATTATGCAGGTCTAGTGGATCCATCAGTCCTGGTGGAGAACGTACCACTACCACTTCATGAGACCAGCAGAGTCCCTAGGTAGATTTTCAATATTTGTCCTTATACGACGTATTAGTGTAGTCCTCTCCCCTCATCAAGGAAACTTCTTTGAAACAGCAGGAGACACTACAGAATACTTACACCAATAAAAATGCAGCTCTGTAGATCCCAATTGCAATGAATTCATCTACAAAATAATCCCATGTCAAAGTCTCAGATAACATTGCAAAAGATAGGGGTGGAAAGATTGTAAGAGCCAGATGATAAGTGAGTTTGCTCTGAGATTGTATTTCATCTTGATATCAGAAGCTACACCAATAATATCTTGCAAAAATGACAATCTATACACGAGCTGAACAGAGACAGTAACAATAGACAACTAAAGTACATAAAGAGAAGCCCCTGATAACTCAACCCTACACAAAGAACTGCAGACAACCAAGGAAAGCTGGGAGCAGGAGACAGGCTCTTTCCCAAAGATGAGCAAATTACTTTTCCAATACAAAATTATTAACTCTGAATACATATACATACAGGTAACATCATAACATATATGTATATAAAACAATTAATAAAAAAGAGGCCATTAAATTTAACAAGAACAAGGAGCGAGATACTTTAGAGGGAAGAAAGGCAAGGCTGAAATGATGCCATTATATTATAATCTCAAAAAATGCAAAATGATTATCATTATTTTAAATTAATATCATTTTTACAATATTAATTAAAATGTATAATTATTTTATTTTGGTTTATTTGTCTCTCACTTTACCCTGTGGCTTAAAATGAAGTTAAAATAATTATTTTTCATTTTTTAACCTACAACGAATAATATGAGTTTTGATACATAATACACTGAAAACAAGATTTCTTGTTCAAACTTCTTAACACAATAAGCTGACTATTGCAATATGATTCAGGGGACTTTAAAGAAGCCATGTCTATAAGGCAGAGAGGTATGTAAGAAACCACAAATTATTGACATAGCTGGAGTGAATAATTTGTTAATAAAGATAAAGAAGCTTGAGAGAATCACAGTTGAAAGAAATCCTATAAAACGTCTTGAATTAAGATTTTATTATAGAGCATAAAGCTCTATTGTCTTATATTAAGCAATAAATGTACAAGAATTTATTTTTTATATATTCTGCTATTTATTTGGTCACTTTTCACAGTGTTTGAGGTCTTACTTGGGGCCTCAGATATGCTGAGAAAGCATTGCACCATTGAGATACAACCCCAACTTTACATTTTTAAAATTTAAAAACAGAAAACAGTCAAAATATAAGTTTGAATTTGGAAAGCCATTAGTTCTGTTGTCCTTCAAAAAATAGAAAATAAAACACTGTGTATAGATGAGTTTCTCTATAACCTAGATGAGTTAAATGATATCTTTTAAGTGTTTGGCAGATATATCATTCTCTTTGTGATTTCTCTTGGAAATCTTCAACACTAATTGTTAAAGTAGATGCTAAAATAGATTTCTTTAATAAGAAAATAACCCAAGCTCAAGGCTATGTTAATTAGAATTCTTTTTTTTAAAAATAAGATATTACTAACTATGGATATAAGGAATACCAATTAAATAAGTATTCCCATATATACACTCACACACACACACACACACACACACACACACACACTACACAGTTTCTTCTCCATCTGCTCCTCCCAGTCCCTCACCCCTCCCTTTGTGCCCCCTCCCTACCTATTCCTCCTCCATTTCTGTTTAGTAAAGGGCAGGCCTCCCAACAAAACATGGCATATCAAGATGCAGTAACAATAAGCTCCTCCCCTTGTATTAAGGCTTGACAAGGCAACCCAGTAAGAGAAATAAGGTTCCAAAAGGCAGCAGAAGAGCCAGAGACAGCCCCTGCTCACACTATTAGAAATTCCACAAGAAGGCCAAGCTAAATAATTGTCACGTATATACAGAAGGCCTCAGTCAATCCCATTCAGGCTCCCTGGTTGTTGGTTCAGTCTTTATGAGCTCCCATGAACCCAGGTTAGTTGATTCTGTGGGTTTTCTTGTGATGTCCTTGACCAATCTGGCTCCTGTAGTTTTTCCTCTCTGTCTTTAGCATGATTCTGTAAGCTCGGCCTAATGTTTGCTGTGGATCTCTGTATCTGTTTCCTTCACTTTCTGGATGAAGCTGTTGTAATGACAATTCAGCTAGGCACCAATCTACGAGTCCAGCAGAATATCGTTAGTCATTATTTTATTAACTTTTTCTCCATTGTATTTGGTTCTATCCTAGGTCTCTGGGCCATTCAGCCTGTGGGTCTAGGTGCTCCACACAGTTCCACAGGTGGGCTCACTCTCATGGTATGGGACTCAGGCTGGACCAGTCATGGTTTGCCACTTTCACAATTTCTGCACCACCCTTATTCCAGCACATTTTATAGGCACAACAGATTGTAGGTCAAAGGCTATATGGCTGGGTTAGTGTCCCGCTCTCTCCACTGGAAGTCTTGACACATCACACTAGAGAGCCAGTTCTGGCTAGGAGTATAGGCTCTATTGCTAGGAGTCCTGTAGGGTCATCCTGGTCATCCCAAATACCTGAGAGGAGACTCTCTACTCAACCACAGGCTGTTGCAGCCAGAAAACCAAAGAGGAGTCAGAAACTAAGGAAGAAAATACCCATTCAGCAAAGACAAATCCAGAAATTGGCTCCTAGACCCCTAATCCCTCCAAATACAGATGCCTGAACATAAGAGCACAATTAGCCAGGGCAACATGTCATCATGGGAGCCCGATCATCCTACTCTTACAAGCCATGCATATTCCAATGTAGCTGAACAAGAAAGCAATGTTAAAAGCAACTTTATGATAACGAAAGACATCCTTAAAGAGGAAATTGAGTTTTGGCAAAGGGAATTCCATGGAAATCCACAACAATCCAGGCTGTTGCTAAGACAAAAGGTGACAGCAGAGGAAAATATCCACAAAACTCTTTGAACGTGAAGGAAGTAAGCTGTTGCCTACATGAACCCCTTAACTCTACATTCTAGTCACTTTTGGTATAGCAAGGTACTCTGTAAAACACCAAAAGAGAAACTTTGACACCAATCCAGACACAAAATCTTTGACCTACAATCTCTCCTGCCTGCAAAATACGCTAAGACAATGGTGGTCCAGAACTCATAGGAGTAACCAACCAACGTCTAATTTGATGGAAGGTTCACTCCATGAGAATGAATCCATAACCAGCCCTTCTTGAATGACTAAGAACCAGAGACTACTGTGGGGAAAATGGCTTTATTGGGGAGGTGGCAGAGAGGTCAATTATCAGAAGGCACATAGTGGGATACTAACATTAAGGAAATTTGAAAAAAAACCCTAAGGAATCATTTTGTATTTACCTAAAATTACCTATAAAGAAAACAGATGTATGTGCATACATATATTTGTTTTTAAATAAACTTTTAACACTTATAGTAACAATAATTTCTCCAAAGACCATAGAATAATTAATGCCCCAATACCAGTACGTCTTCCAATTTTGGTCAAGGGAGTCCAATAGAATTCCAAAATAATTTAGGTTATTGCTATTTTTCTTGTTTGCCTCCCAGAAACTGAAAATATGTTTCTACTGCTGAAGACACTGAAATATTTAGACAGAATATGGTGGAGTCAAGCTGGAGTTCCCAAAGACTCCTCCCTGAGTATGAGCATTCAGAGTACTGGAAGTTGCTGACAAGCTTCCAATAAAATATATATATATATATATAATCCTATCCAGCTATGATGCCAAGGAAATATAACAATGCACAGCATGACAAGATAGTCCTAAAGGCAGAAACTACACAATATCGTAGCAATAACTATAAGATGCCTACTTGGACTGAAGGCCTACTCAATAGGAGAAAAACTGTGGTATTGTAAACACACTCTCCTAGGGATAGTCATATCATGGATCTTAGAGGAAGGCTGACTATTGTCACTTTCCTAGCCTCGTACGCTTCTTAAATGTTGTAAATACTTGCAATAAGCCCAAGTTAAGTAGAGCTCTTAGCCCTCATCAAAGAAACTTCTTTTCAAATTGACAGAGAACATTACAGAAAGATCATTACAAAAATACAGATCTATTAATGCCCAAGAACATGTGTAATAAATGTCTTTCTAATTAAACTTACTTCACTTTAATATAATACTCTCCAGTTCAGTCCCTTTTCCTGCAACTGACTTTATGTTATTCTTAATTATTGAGTAAAGCTCCATTATTTGCAGATTCTATATATCCTTCGTGTGATAATAAACATTGATGTGCAGCAATCTTTGTACCAGGAATACTTAGACTCTTTAGGGGACTATTCCAAGAAGTGCTGTTGCAAGGTCAAATAGTAGTTCATTTTAGTTTTCAGAGGAAACTGCTCCAGGCTGGATTCTGCCCTGACTGGATTATCTTATCTACCCACCAGTAGTATAGGAAATGTTCGTTCTCCATCTACCATTAATAGTAGCTCTCTTTTTCATTCTTAACGATAGCCAAAATGATAGGGGTGTGATAGCATTTGAATCTAGTTTTGAGTTGAATTCAAGAGGCGACTTTCAATATGGTGAACAATTTTTACGTATTTACTGGCTACATGCACTTCACCTTTGGATTACTATCTTTATTTGTTTATTTTCAATTGTAGGTTTTTTGGATTTTTAAAAGTTGCTTACAGATCCTCCTGTCAAATGAATATCTGACAAATGTTTTCTTTCCCATTTTGTGGGCTCTTTCTAAATTCAGATAATTGGTTCTTTTTCTGTACAGAAGCATTTTAACTCAACATGCATCTTTTTATCTGTTCCTGCTTTACTTCCTAAGCTGTAAGAGTCATTTACAGAAAACACTTGTCTATGCCTACTTCTTGAAGCATTGCTTTAAGTTTTCCCGTGACAATTTGCATGTTTCAAGTGCTATGTTAAAGTTTTTTAGCCATTTCATGTGACTTGTTAGAGTTGAGAGATAGGGATCCACTTTCCTTCTTTTGTGTAGAAATAGAGTTTTTCAGAATCAGTTTTTGAAGAGGTTGCTTTTCAGGTTTTTGTCAATAATGAGGTAGTTATAGCAATACGAATTTATCCTGGGTGTTCCAATCTATTTCATTATTTCTGCACCATGTGCCAGTGGCGTATTATTTGTGTTGCTGTGGCTGTGGAGGTCCGTTGGTATCTTGGATGGGACCTCCCCTGGCATTGATCTTTCTGAACACAAGATTGTTTTGTCTATTTTTGTCCTTTATAATTCCATACAAATTTTAGACATGTGTTTTTTATTATTTATGTAAAAATTTCTGGGAATTTTAACGGAAATGACACCAAATTTGTAAAATCCTTTCAATACTATTGCCATTTTGTGATTTTTGTTATATGAATAGTTCTATTCTTATTTAAGTTATTATGTTCATACAGTTCATATAAATTGTAATGTATAGTTAAGAAATACAGATTAATAGGTAATCATCTATAATAATAAAACTTTTAATTATGTTAGTTAGACATGACATATAACAGAGATATGTTAGATTATCTTCAATGGTTCAAACACCTACAGAACATGACATTTAAAATGTTTTTAAGATTTTTCTTTTCTTGACAGTGCCACATGTCTGCTTCTGGCAGCACCACTTACTTCAGAGAGGTTGATGGAAATTGAAGAAACTCATTGCAGAATTTGCCTTCAATGTGACAAATATGGCCATTTGGGCAAAAAAACTACTCTTGCCTGGACTGCTTGACGGTATGCTGGTATAAACTGGGCACTTAGAATTCACAGAAAAATCACTGCTGAACTTGCCAAAAGAAGGTGAAACAGTACTTCAGGGTTCCCGCTCCACCAAAGAATCTGAAAAACATTCTGCAGGATATACAAAAATGTGACTAACAAACTGCCAATATAGACAGAACAGATCTTCTTATTTTCTGCTTCACTGAAAATCTACCAGATATTATGGGCTGAAGATGGATGCCCCAACATTGCAAAAGAACTTTGAGTGTCTGGCCAGTCAGCATGATGTCTCTGAAATTTTGAGAACTTTGCAATCTATTTACAATGTACTTCCTGTTTATTTTGGTAATAGTGTATCCTTCTGGGGTCTTTGATGGATTTAAAGACAGATAATTATAATTATATTTTTCATTAGTTATGATAAAAGATATATTAGATATGAAACTCTGAACACACAGGATAGATGATAAAGTATTTTTCTTAATTTTGCAAATGTAAATGGACTAAATATTGTAACTATAATTCTTGCTTGATAGCTGTTTTGTATATATAATTTTATGTTAAAATTAAAACCTTCCTTTTTATTTAGACAGGAAAGGGTTGTCCTTCTGTATATGTATTGCTTCTACTGGATAATGAATATAGCCATCTTGGCCAATGGCTTAGCAGAGAAAAGTTAGGCAGGAAATCTGAGCAGAGATACAGAGAAAAAGAAGGCAGAGTCAGGTCAGATGCAAGCCAGTCACTGAGGAAACAAGACATGTAAAAAATGAGATAACACCACGGCTACACGGCAATACATAGTCTAATAGAAATGGGTTAATTTAAGTTTTAAGATCTAGATAGGAATATGGCAGAGACACTAGCCAAATAATGTTGTGATTAATAAAGTTTCTGTATGATTAGTTGGGTTTGGGCAGCTGACAAATTAAAGAACAGTCTCTGTTTACATTGGGATATTTATTTGAACAATCCAGAGCCCAAGAGATCTTTCTATATTCCACTGTCATCAATTTCTTTCTTCTATTATATAAGTATTTTAGAGGTTGCTTGCCTTATTTATGTATTTTGAACACTATTGTGTGGGTTCTTTTTTTTCTAATTTCTTTCTTGCATTTTTACTATTATAGAAAAGTGTTATAATTTCTGTGTGTTCAGTTTTGTCTCTTATGACTTTGATGAAAAGGTTAATCAATTTTAAGAATTTCCAGTGGAGTCTTTTTTTCCTTTTTTTCTTTTTTTTTATTTTTAAAAGAAAAATTTACATTTACTCCCCTTGTTCCCGGCCATCCCACTCCCCCACTACCCCACCACCCTCCCCCTGCTTCCTTAAGATGGGCAGGATACCCTGCCCTATGGGAAGCCCAAGGCCCTCCCCCCTCCAACTCGGTCTAGGAAGATGTGCATCCATATAGAATAAGTTCCTAAATATATGACTTTAGCATCTGTGAGTAGAAAAAAAATTAATTTCCTAAAAAGAATACCTTGTTTCTCTCTTTTGCCTTATTTTTCTAGTTTGTACTCCAAGCACTATATAAAAGAGGAATGGGCATACATGTCTAATTTCTGATTTAAAATTAAATGTTTTCACTCTCCCCAGTTTAGCATTATCTATAGGATAGTCACATAAACCCATACTGATGCTGACATATTTTCCCTCAATTCCTCAGGTTTTCAGGGGTTTTGATCACATAAAGAGATTGAACTTTTAGCACAGATTGTGTTTCCTGCATCTAGTGAGGTGATCATACTATGGATATCTCTGGAAGTATTTATGAGCTTGCTACATAGTTTTTTACTTTCCATATGTTGATTTAAATGAAGTCAATTTAGTCATAGGGATATAAATAATTATTTCCCTATGAGTATATGTATGTTTATATGTATGTTTCTAAATTTGACTTACAAAGAATTTATAGAAAACTTCTGAATCTGTGTTCAATAAAAAAATTGACTTATCCTTTTTATTTTCATGAATGAATTGCATCATGTGTATACAGTAGTCAAGGAGATAAACTAATGCGCATAAGCACATTTATGCAAGAAAAACATTCATATACATAAAATAAATGTGAATAAATCTTTTAAAATATGTCTATAAGTAATGAAACAAAGTTTATTATTTTACATATATTTAAAAATAGTGAAATTGCTAATCATGAGGAAAAACATATTATTAATAAATCATTTCAAACAAAGACAGTATCATTTTTGGTGAGTTTACTAGTCCTTTGTCTGCTTTAAATATATATATATTTTTGTGTGTGTGTGTGTGAATGCATGCATTTTGTTTATGTATAATATTCCCATTGGGTAGTACTGGAGAAACGCTAACATTAAAAATTTTAGGTATTTTATCAATGCCCTTTCTCAGGGGAAGCTGACTGTTCTTCATTCAGTGAGTTTTGGGTCTGCAGACTGATTCAAGTCTGTAAATTGATTAATGGGTAAAGATTGATTTTTGCCAAGCTTCAATGTAGCCATTCTTGCTTTTGTTTGAATTTTTTTCACATATACAGATCAAACAAAAATAAAGTAGGCTTCTTTTCTACTTTATGCCCAGAAACAGAAAGATTAAATAGCCAGTACCAAAGGTCTAATCATGTCATATTACAATAACATTTACATTACCTCTGCTGACCAGGTTAGGCCATTATGGATATGAGTTTGTTTGTGCTGCTTTTATAATAATTATGATCACCTTACCTTTGGTGAGTCATGTTTTCTACCTCTCACCTGCAACCTTGGATCCTAATTAACCCCACCGCATTGAACTTACCCAACTGAGCAACAGTGTCTTCAATCCTATGATACGGTACAAGAAAAAGGACAACAACAAAATTCTTGAAATGTTCTAGTGCCCATCTCACCATATTGAGTCTCATAGGATTATAAATTTCTTTAAATTCTTTGCAAGTCAAATTTAAAAACATACATATAAACATACATTTATACATAGGCATTAAAGTGTTATATACCTATGATTGAGTTGACTTTAGTTCAAAAATGTATAGAAAGCAAAAAAAACTATGTAACAAGATCATACATACTTCCAGAGTTATACATAACATGATCACCTCACTAGATGAAGAAAACACAATTCATGATAAAAGTTTAGCCTCCTTTTATGATAAAACCCCTAAAAAAATCAAAGAACTGAGGGAAAATATGTCAGCATCATTATGGGTTTATGTGACTATCCTATAGACAATACTAAATGGAGGAGAGCGAAAACATTTAATTTTAAATCAGAAATTAGACATGTATGTCCATTTCCCTTCTATATAGTGATTAGAAAGCAAACTAGAGAAATAAGCAAGAGAAAGAAACAAGGTATTCTACTTGGGAAATCAAATTTTTTTTCACAAACATACAAAGAAAAAAGAAACTGTCTCTCATAATTGGTGAGTTAGGATAATCAAATGCATTTCTGTTCTTAAGTTTGTTAAATAGATAATAGTTCACATCATGGATTTTCACTTATCTCTGAGCTCCCATGAAAAGATTCTGTAATGGGAGTCTTCAGGAGGTGTTGACAAATTGGAAAGCCTATTCCAGATAATTGAAAGATTCATCCTAATACTTCTATTGCTTTAGAACGACTTCTGGCACCAAAATCTGTACTAATCATGGTTGCCTAGAGTAACAGAAAATATAGAATGAATCTCACTATATGTATATAGAAAAGGGGATTTATTAGAATGGTTTGTAGGCTTTGGTTCAGCTAACCCAACAATGATTGGCTATGAA
>JAQHUG010000015.1:14812415-14823504 GCA_028555095.1 Dicrostonyx torquatus | reverse complement strand
GTAACATGTTCTTCATTTGATCCCACTCCAAGAATCTCTACCCACAGGTTGAGAACTACTGTTACAGAAGTTTGCAACAGAGGGAGTAGCCTAAATTAAAGGTAGCATTCCCAGCTCAAATGATGTGGATTAAAGGTGTCTTCCTACCTCAAAGATCCAGCTTAGAAATGACTATTCCTACTTCAAATTAAGCACAAGTCCCTCACAGGTGTTCCCTCCATTTCTGGGCTTCAGCTAATTTTAGATATAATGGACCAAGAATAGCCATACAAGATGGGTAAATGATAAAACCCATAGCTAATTCTCAATGAATTACATTTACTCAGTAATAGTGTTAATATTTATTCATTTAGAAAAACATAATATTTTTTCATGGTTTTGTTTCAAACTCAGATAAAATACAAGATCCATGCTAAGTGCTGCAGCTATATTAGCTTACTAGTGTAAAAAGTCATGCATTGAATACACGAGGGCAGATCACTTTCAACGAACAGATTTCGTTTTCTTTGGATATACATTCAGACTGGTGTGCATACAATTACTATTTGACAATTAAATTAAATTAAACTTAGACATAAAAAAGTTACTTTTTGTCTTCCATTTTTTTTTTTTTGGTTTTGCGAGACAGGGTTTCTCTGCAGCTTTGGAGTCTGTCCTGGAACTAGCTCTTGTAGACCAGGTTTGTCTCGAACTCACAGAGATCCGCCTGCCTCTGCCTCCTGAGTGCTGGGATTAAAGGCGTGCACCACCGCTCAGATTTGTCTTCCATTTTTTAAAGTACCCAATGCTATAGCATTAGAGTTTGTGTCCCTTTTAGACAGTGTTTATTGTAAATGGGTCACTTCAGTCCTAAGAGTCTGATTCTTTTTACAAGTTTGCAAGATCTACTACTGTGCAAAAAATATAAAAAAGTGCTACTGAAAATGTTTCAATATTCCCAAGTCATATTTGTTTTCAAATATGTTTTCAGAGAAACGCACTTCAACTAAGAAAACAGAATAAAAATGTACCTTCCAAAGCAATGGAGGTTTATGATAGAGAATGGCTTCAGTCAGCTGCTTTTAAAAAAATGCTCATGCTGAGATGAATTGAATAAAGTAATTTTCTATATAAGTCAAAATTTAAGAATACATCAGTAGAATACAACTAATACTACAGAAATATTTGGGTACATGTGTTTATTGAAAATTATATTTTAATTATACCATATTTTGAAAATATGGTTACATGCATAACAACACAAAATATACCATACCACTATAATTGTTACAAACCGTCATTCAAGAAATTTTAACGAAATGTAAATATATTTATATGTTAAATGATAAGATAAATGCAGCAGAATGTTTATTTAGAGTAATACTGATCACTTTCTCACTGTTTTGGCCCAAAGAAACCAGAAGAAATTTAAGAGAGGAGAGTTTTTTTTGACTCAAGGCTAGAAGAGACACTCCATATAGCAGCAGCATGATGGTCGAGTGAGTGGGGGGTTCTCTCAGGTCAGTAGTCTAGAAACAGAAAGAGATGTGTAGTGGCATTTGGGACAGTTTCCACTTGCTCACTCTCCATTCACCCTGGGGTTTAGCTCATGCCACACACATTCAGGGTGTCTCTTACTCCTTCAGTTAATCCCTTCTGAAAAGCCATTACAAATACACCCCAGGATGTATTGCAGTGATGTCAGAGATGCTCCTTGAACAATACAAGGTGACAATTGAAACTTACCATGATGAGGGTCTTCTTACTGTTTCTGTGAATCTGTACTGAATACTCAAGCAATACCGACATTCTAACGTCTTAAGAATGAAGGGGTTTTTTTTGTTTCTTTTTTTAATTAATTTTTATTGAGCTCTACATTTTTCTCTGCTCCCCTCCCTTCCTCTCACCTACCCTTCAACCCTCTCCCAAGGTCCCCCTTGTCCCAATTTTCTCAGGAGATCTTGTCTTTTTCTACTTCCCATGTAGATTATATCTATGTATGTCTCTCTTAGGGTCCTCATTGTTGTCTAAGTTATCTGGGATTGTGATTTGTGGGCTGGTTTTCTTTGCTTTGTTTTAAAACCACTTATTAGTGAGTACATTTGATAATTGTCTTTCTGTGTCTGGGTTATGTCGCTCAAAATGATGTTTTCTATATCCATCCATTTGCCTGCAAAATTCAAGATGTTGTTATTTTTTTCTGCTGAGTAGTGCTCCATTGTGTAAATGTACCATATTTTTCTTACCCATTTTCCCTTCGAGGAACATTTAGGTTGATTCTAGGTTCTGGCTATGACAAAGAATGCTGCTATGAACATAGTTGAGCACATGTCCTTGTGTTACGACTGAGCATCCTTTGCATATATACCCCCCAAAAAAAGAATGAAGAGTTTTGCATTTTATTATTTACATCACTGAAGTATCTAATGTCTAGCCACAAAATTTATGTTGCTCAATTTCTTTTCCATGATTTTTGGATAAAGTGTGATATGCTAATGTGTTTGAAGTATGAAATTATCAAATCAAAATAGTCAACAATCTGTCTTCTTAAATGTTGTGCTCAATACATGTATGTAGCTATAAGGTAGGGTGTAAAATTTATGCATGCATATACTGTGCACTGGACAAGCAGAGTAATTAATGTTTCCCTTACCTATCATAACTTTGGCTCTGATCTTTTCAGTACCTCCCTGATTTGCTTTACCCTAAAATGTATAGTAATAAATTGTGAAGTGTAGTTATTCCATTATGCTGTAGAACATTATAGCTTCTTTCATTTTGCTTAGTTATGCTTTCCCACCTTTCCTCTGACCCTATTTATCTCCACCATGAACACATGGTGTAATAAGAAGTTCTCAGTCTCCCCCCCCCCGCTCTGTCTCTCTCTCTCTCTCTGCCTTTTAGCCTTTTACTTATCATAATGTAATTCTCACCTACTGTTCCAGTGCCTGCCTGTGTAACACCATGCTCCTCACCTTGATCATAACTGACTAAATCTCTGCAACTGTAACCAGACCTCCAATTAAATACTTTTCTTTATAAATGCTGCTTCAGCCATGGTGTCCCTTCATAGCAACAGAAGGGTGGCTAAGACAGTTACCTCTAACATTCCTGCCCTTATTGCATTTGTGGACACATCTTGGTATGCTTATCATTATTGTATCTCAGAGTTCATAGTTGAGTAACATATAGTATCAAATTGCCCTATAATTTCATATCTCTGTACCAATTGACTTGTAGTGCTCTCAGAGTATATTGTAGAGATTTTTTTTTCTTAAAGGGGGAGTAATTAACCTAGAAAAATACATCTAGTAAATTCACAGAGAGTATCTGTGGAATATCAATCCACAAATGGAGCATTTATATCAAAATCTCTTCCCAAATCTGAGGAACTATTATGGAAAAGTAGACTGAAAGACTGTTAAGACTCAGATTTAAAGAAGGACAAATTTTAAAGTGTCTTTTGGTCATAACTGGACATCTACACTCATAAATTCACAGCAGCTACTGTTACATACAAGATCAAGCCAGTCAAAATTCGTGCATGAAAGTATGAGACTCATTAGTCCCCATCACCAGTTAAGTAGCTCTTGAGAGTTGATAGCTTCTGAGGGAGAGAAAGTTTATTTTCTTTAAAAGTGTGGGCTCTGATATGTCAGCAATGGTCTCCTGAATGACCTCATGCTTATGAGCATATTGACAAAACAAATAATACATGTGAATATTTGTAAAAAAGGGAGTGTGGAATAAAATTTGATAGAAGGCTGTGAGACTGGGAAGAATTAGGAGGAAAAATAAGGGATTTAATGTGATAAAAATTACATTTTATGTATGTTTGGCATTTCTAATGAGTAGAATTCTTATATTTTCTAAAAGCAAATGAATATATAAGTATAAACATATAAATATATGTAGCAACAATTAATGAAAAAAGATGTCATGAACCTGAAATTCTTTAATTTTATTAAAGAGAGAAAAGAAGATTTGGAGATAGGAAATAGCATATGAAAGGTTTGGAGGTAGGAAAGTGAAGGGAAAAATGATTTAATTAATGTCCTAATTTCAAGAAAATAATAGATATAAGAAAGAAAAAACTAATGATATTCTTAAATTTTTTCAATAATTATTGTTCAATTGTGTGCTTATATTTGATCCAAAGAGAATTATTTAAATAATGTGATATATTTTTAGTTCAAAAAATTTAAAAATCCAATTAGCAAAAAAGAGAGTGGATGAAATATCATTCTTGGTACCTCATCCTCTGGAACAGCAAAAGCTTCTAAAAATACAATGGAACTTTAATTGTTCCTTTGTCTCTCTGAGGCTTCAGTACCTCTATAGCCTTAGGTCAAGCAATATTATGGATTCATATTGTTATTAATTTTTATGTTTCATTTAAAGAATGAAAGAATTTAAGAATGTAAAAGCATCGGTGACAAAAGGAAAAAATTCGAATGTTATAAGCTATTACATTTATTTGTTAAAATACTTAATTTTATAAGGCAAAATTTGGAAGAGAGGTTTATTCTGTTAACAACTCTTTAGAGTTGCACCCTTATTCTGGTGCAATAAAGTTGAATTAATCAATAAACTTGATTACTCACTAAAAATAACATCCTTTAATAATTAGATATAATATGTTTTTAAATATAAATATAAATTGGAGAAAATTAACAAAATGGTTGATGTTAAAGACTTTTTCTTGTTGAAGTTAAATACAAACAGTTTAAATTAGTAAAGTGGGTGGAGAAAAATGTAGAATAAAATTAAAGACTACTTGTTTATATATAGTAAAATCATGGCTTTATCCTAAACATTAGATTTAATGTTTATACACATAAACCTTGAGTTTACATGAAAAACTGCCTATGCATTTTCTGCAAATATAAATTTTCAATTTTCCCTATTACTTTCAAAACATTCTGCAAAACATACCAATATCTTTTACAGGCTCTTTTTTATCCCATAACGTTTGAGAGCCCACCAACACCAATGTGCTCTGTGCATATCAACTACTTTTCTCATTTTACTTTCCTTGTCTTAGATCCCAATTCATATTCTCCTGCTCCTTTAGTGCCAGCAATTTCTAAAGACTCTTGATGCAAATGTGCTAGATGAATGTATTTGCAAGACTGATATCCTAAGATCCTCATTGGAAAAGTTCTCTACTTGGGTCTGCACAAGTTAGTACTTTCATAATAAATATATTAAAAATGAATTCTATCAGAGAACATTTCTTTCTGAAGTTTGATTATATGATGTGGAAAAAAATGAGCTTGGGTCCTATGGAATATCAGCCAGTAGTCTTATCACCTGAACCATCTCTCAAGTTCTACCTCTTTTATTGAGCAAAATTTTCAAGAAATTATTATAAGTATAGCTAAAGATCATATTTTTAGTCATTGACAGACATTTGGACATTTGGATTTGTTAGAAGAATATCTTTCAAGTATAGGTCATATTCTGCTTTTAATCACATTGCCCTTTTAGAATGATTTAAACCATCATATGATTCATTTTTTTGTGATGTTTTTCCTGAATCAAAGCCTCACTGTGTAGTTCTGCCTGGCTTGGAACTAGCTCCATAGACCAACACAGGCTTGAACTTACAGTGGTCTGACTGCCTCTACTTCCCACTTGCTGGGACTAAAGGTATATACCTCCATGTTTATATCATTTTGTGTTCTTTTTAAATAGATAACAAATTCCCTTCTTATTATTTAATAAAGTCTTATTTTCAACTTTTTTGCCTATGTTGTAACAATAAAAGTACTGTGCCATTATGTTAAATATCACTGTATCACCTCTCCCCTTTCCTTCCTTCTCCCTCACCAACCCTGTCTTCTTCCTTTCTCCTTCCATTTTACTCTTCTCACTGCAACAGTATTTCATTTCAATTTTAGAGAAAATCTTCAAAATTGTTTGAAAGATTCTGCAGTTATGCAGTTAATGAAAGACTATTTATTAATTTCATATAGTCACCCTATTAGGTCATTGATTTATTAATGAGATAATTTTTTTTATTTTTGCTACAAATTCTGTCAATTTCAGTTAGAAAGTGGTGAAACTAAACAAATACTTAGTATGATTGCCTCACAGGAAAATTACCTTTGTCCACATCTTTTGATCAGAGACTACTTGATCTAGCACACTTACGTACTTTTTAAGCTTCCTTCATTTCTTTGTTTTTAATTTCTTCATCGGTGTGAGAATTTCTCACACTTGACTTAACAGGAATTCCTTTGAACAGTTAAGATAAAACCAGAAGGAGGATTGAGGGGAGAACAGCACAAAAGTTGTTTTAAAAATAATTTTAGAAGATAAATACAGAACCACTGTTCATTTGGCAATATCAAATTTAAAGAGTATGAAAGACAAATTTGTTTTACATTGAAAACTCTTGACAAGTAGAGTTCAGTGGTCACACACACTGCCTTTCCCCCTTAATCTTAGACTCCTCTCACCTCCATAGGAATAAAAGCCAGCAATGACTCATCTCCATATCTTTACTTTGTTTTTACACATATATTTTGAGACAGAAAGACAGAGAGATAGAGGGAAGTAAATTCTCTCCTTCCACCATGTGAGCTTTACTCAAACCATCTTTTTGGTTGGAGATGCCCTTACCAACTAAGGCATCTCATTTGCTCCCAACAATCTTTTAGTTTTCATAAATCAAGGTTTCTACTTGTGCAAGGAAATTCTGTATATTCTTACAAATGTATAATGCAATTTAAAACAGCATAATTTCATTTCATTAAAAATTCCATGTTTGGTGCTAGGTGGTGGTGGTGCACATATGCCTCTAATCCCAGCTTTTGGGAGGGAGAGATAAGTGGATTTCAGTTAAGTTCAAGGCCAGCCTGGTCTGCAAAGTGAGGTCCAGGACAGCCAGGACTGTTAATCACAGAGAAACCATGTCTAGAAAAACTGAACTAGCTAGCTGGCTAACTAACAAACTAAGTGAATAAATAAATTCATACTTCAATTATTCATCCCCAAACCAAAGGCACCCATTTATCTTTTAATTCATGAAAGGTTGTTCTTTTGAATATAATTATTATGTAATTAGAATCACACTCCAAAATTATCCTTTTAACACCAAAAATATGCTAGTTCTTCTACATAACTTTATATCTTGAGAATATACATTGTTATGTGATTGAATGAATTTTTTTCTATGAAGATAATAGTATATGCCATATTTTTTAATTAAGTGATTTCTTAGTAGCTTCTAGCCTATATCTTTTTATAGCTTTTCTAAATAAAGTTTCTATAAGTATTTATAGATGATGTTATATATATATGAAAGCTTTTAAACAAATTGAGTGAATAATGAAGGACATACTTAGTGGACTGTATTGTTTTGTTTTGTTTTGCTTTTAGAAACAGGGTTTCTCTGTAGCTTTGGAGACAGTCCTGGAACTAGCTCTTGTAGACCAGGCTGGCCTCAAATTAACTATTCTTTTTATTTTTTGCTTGTATATGTTTCTTGTGCCTTTCTTTGGTGATTTTTTCTTATATTTGTTTGTTTTGTCTTATTCTGTTTGTTTTTATTTGATCATATTTTATTTTACTTTTAGATGCCTATTTGATTTTTAATGAGAGAGATAAAATGTATTGATTTGTATGGCTGGGGAGATGAGGAGAATCTGGGGATAGAAACAAAACCATAATTAGGATAAATTGTATGAAAAAAATTTATTTTCAATAAAACAAGTTAAAAAATTCTATCTTTAGTAAACAAATATGACATTTTGAGTATCTTTATCAGGTAACTTCTCTTTAAGGATTAGCTTTTGTAACTTCAGTTCAAAATTTAAGGGGTTTTTGACAATAATTCTTGTTGCAGACAGATAGCTAGGGGAAAATGTCTGATGCTGATTGTGTATTTTCCACCAAATAAACTTCTTCTAACACACACACACACACACAAATTGTAGGTAATTGGTACATTTAGAAATAAAACTTGGAGGCAGAAGATATAACAGTTCTAGAGTATTGGGTTTATTCACAATATTTAACAGACAATCAAAGGAAAACTGTTTGCCAAAGGTACTACAGAAGAGATCATATTAATTAAGTATAACAAGAGACAAAATATAGACCCTTAATCTTTAGTTGACAATTACAGATTTTCTTCAACTCAAAAACCAGAGAATTAAGATTCACAAATAAAGATACTTCTTTGGAAGAGAAAAGGATAGCAAGAGAAAGTACAGTCAGCAGTGGAAATGAATTAGTGTGCGATTCACACTCTACAGAGCAAAATATATTTAAATGAATATGCCAGTAAAGAAACCAAAGCGTTAAGACAAAGAGACAGACAATGACAGGAAGGAAAATGTAAAAGCAGATTTCAAACACAGAGAAGAAAACAGAGTAAATGTAGCAGAGAAATTCTTTAAAGAGGTAAATGAAGTATACAAAAGCTAAATATGTTGCAAAGCAATCTGTCACCATGGAATTGACAAAAATCAAATGTTTGCAACTAAATGTGGAAAAACAAATGAATTCACCTTCAACATCAATAATGAATCAGTTTATGTAACAAAAAATACTTTTTTTCAAATGTTAGGTCTCAAATGCAGCAATGATGTGAATTCATTGGAAAAATAAAGGTATTTTACACTGAAATTTAAGCCAGGACATTAATCTAAATAAAGAATCTGGTATACAGAAACAACTTTATAATACTTCTAAAAGAAATTTATTAGTAAATATGAAGAACTAAAGATCAAAACTGTCACAATTCTGACACTAGGTGTATAGGCATTAAAAGGTACATATGTATATGTTTTACTGTAACCAAACTTCAGATATTAGATTTAGTAGATACTAGATGCTATTCTAGGCAATTTGTGTGTCTAGAGAGGTGTGGGGGAATATTTGTGCCCATGAAGGCAGGAATTCAGCTCTGATTATTATGCTTCAAGAGCAATCCAACTTTATTTTTGAGGCAGAATTTCTCATAAGACTCGGGCTCACTGAGTAGTCTAGTCTGTGTCAGCAAGATGCAGATATATGCCTGGCTGCTCCTCTCCTAAGACTGGATCACAAGGGCATATTCCACCATGCCTGACTTCCTAGAGTGGATTGAATTCATGTTCTCTTGCTAAGACAGCAAGCACTGTGAAATAAGGCATATACTCAGATCCATCAAGCAATTAGAAATGACTTGAAAAATACCATTATATATTAAGTAATGAGATTTATTAGAAAAATTCTAATGTACACATAAAGTATTTTAATCATATCAACCTCCTTATCCTATTTTATATTTTCTCCTGCCCCGTTTTTTGGTTGAATTCTCTGTTACTTTTATGATATTTTAAAATTCCACCTATGCAATGAAACAAATGATACTTGTCTTTTTGATTCTGGTTTATTTTACTTAAAATGAATATTTAAGTTTTTAAGTGTCATTTGTTTAAAAACCTTCTATTTCTAGAGAAAAATAAAACAAGGGAATAAAAGATAAAATACAGACTTTATAGTTAAAGTTATAATAAAGAAATTTCTTCCTCCTCCTCCTCCTCTTCCCCCTCTTGTTGGTTCTTGTTCTTATTCTTGTTCTTGATCTTATTCCTCCTCCTTCTCCTCCTCTTCTTCTTCCTCTTCTACTTCTTCTTCTGCTACTTTTTATCCTTCATCTTATAATGCAGCCCTAGTTAACTTAGGTCCTGCTATGAAGACCAGTCTTTCCCTTAACTGAAATATCTACCTACTGCTGCCTCTGTCTCCCTAACACTGGGAATAAGGGCTTCTACAACCACACCACAAAAAGAATCAGTCTTAAATGATGATAATTTACTAAACTGAATGAAATACTTCAAACAATACCTACACATAATGTGTATATTTGTGACTCACCCCTGGTGACTGCCAAACATTCCATCCACTTTTGGGCAACAAAACCACATACCACATGAACAGATTCCAAAGAGGACCTGGAGATCTTCAAAGCCAGGCTTCTGTCTCTACCCTGTCCCTACATGCTTTCCCTATTAGCCATGTCACTGGCTACACCAATGGGACTGTTTGGAGACTAAATCCAGAATTTAAAAATGGCCTTCTAGTAGGACTTCATAGAGTCCATCCACCTGTCCACGCTGACAGGCATTCTACCCACTGTTGGACCAGAAATCTTGTGGAGGTAAACCTTAAATCCTAATCGGAGACTTCAGAACTCAGTCCCATTCTCCCACACCTGATTGCTTATTGCCAGGCCTCCTTAGCCTTATTCTCCAGGGAATGGTGAGTGTGCTATCCACCTGTTCTGCTGCCCATGATGCAGAACAATCAGTTGCAATAGCTCCCTACGTCAAAGCAGGACTTTATTACTGTGAGTGTCAGCTTATTTAGGCTAAGTGACATTGTGTAATGTGGGGGTAACACCTGACAACAAGAGACAGCCAAGCTCCCAAAGCCAGTTACTTCACTACCTATTCAGCTATGCCATAGGCCCTGCTTATCTGAAAGAAACTGGAGTGGATGTTTGTCTTACTTTGGATTTTTTTACAGTTGATGAAATACCATGATAGCAACTCTTATAAATAAAACATTTAATTGGGATGGCTCACTTCAAGTTCAGAGGTGCAGTCCATTATCATCATGATGGAGAGCTTAGTAGAATGCAGGTAGATGTGGTGCTGCAGAAACTAAGTGTCTGACATCTTGTAGGCTTCAGGAAGTCAACAGACAGTCACGCTGATGGAAGCTTGAGCAAGAGACCTCAAAGTTCTACTGCCACAGTGACACACTTCCTCCAACAAGTCCATCCCACTCCAACGAAGACATACTTCCTACCAGTGTCACTCCCTTGGCAGGCCTTTCTCTTTCAGTCACCACCTTTCATTCCCTGGCTCCTGAAAGATTGCCCCCCCTCCCGAAGGGAATCTATCTCAGGAGGGACCCTGTCCCCAGAGATCAGCTGAGACCATTGGATGCAATCAGCATGAGGTTTATTCAGATGCATGGACCCCAGGGCATCAAAGTCTTTTGGCACCCTTTGGTTCGGTGCTCTAGGGGTTTTTATGGGGGCAGAAGTGCAGAAGCATGGGGGGGGCACAGTAGTGAGATGCATGGTTACAGGGATTTCATTGGTTAA
>JAQHUG010000015.1:14786215-14807195 GCA_028555095.1 Dicrostonyx torquatus | reverse complement strand
CTCCTTTCCCCTCCCAATCCACTCCTCCCCTGTTTCTATTTAGAAAATTGCAGGCCTCCCATGGATATCAACAAAACATGGCATATCAAATTGCATTAATACTGAGCATTGCAACTCTTGTTAAGGCAACCATGCAACCCAGCTGGATTTGGTGAGCTCCCATTAGCTCAGGTACACTGTCTCAGTGGGAAGACTAACCCCTCGCGGTCCTGATTTATTACTTCTTTGCTCATCTTTTACCTCCTTCTGCTCTTCAACTGGACCTTGGAAGCTTAGTCCAGTGCTCCAATGTGGGTCTCTGTCTCTCTCCCCATCTGTCGCCAGATGAAGATTCTATGGTGATATTCAAGATAGTCATCAGTATGACTATGGGGTAAGGCTAGTTCAGGCACCCCCTCCTCCACTGCCCAGGGTCCTAGCTGGGGACATCCCTGTGGACACCTGGGAACCCCTCTAGAGTCAAGACTCTTGCCAACCCCACAATGCCTCCCATAATAAAGATATCTTCTTCTGTGCTCCCATTTCTGTCCTTCCTCCATCTCAACCATCCTACTCCCCCAAACTCTCCCCAACCCTCTCCTTCTCCCTTCTCTCCCCCCCTCTCCCCTTCCCCTTCCCCATCCTACACCCATCCCCATTCTCCTAACTTTTGCCTGGCCATCTTGTCTGCTTCCAATTTCCAGGAGGATCCATATATGTTTTTCTCTGGGTTCACCTTTTATTACTTAACTTCTCTAGGATCATGAACTATAGGCTCATTGGCTTTTGTTTATGGCTAGAATCCACTAATGAGTGAGTACATACCATATTTATATGAGTCTGGGTTATCTCACTCAGTAAAGTGTTTTCTATTTCCATCCATTTGCATGCAAAATTCAAGCTGCCATTGCTTTTTACCACTGAGTAGTACTCTACTGTGTATATGTGCCACACTTTCTCTATCCATTTTTCCACTGAGGGGCACCTGGGTTGTTTCCAGGTTCTGGCTATTACAAACAATGTTGCTATGAACATAGTTGAACAAATGCTTTTGTAGTATGATTGGGCATCTCTTGGGTGGTATTGTTGGATCCTGAGGTAGGTTGACTCCCTATTTTCTGAGAAACCACCACGCTGATTTCCATAGTGGTTGCACAAGTTTGCTACGCTCATAGCCTCTGAGTTGACAGTGGTTCAGGATGCTGGCCTGCCTTCTGGTGGAGTAGGAATCTTCTACCTGGATTTCAGGGAGCTCTCCTAGTCTTTGGGGTTAAGGATGTTGACCTCTCTTGGCATTGCCTCTTGACAGGAAGGAAGAATACACCAGTGGTTTGTGCTGGGATATTATGACAAGGAGAAGAGAAGAACTTAAAATTTTGCTAAGAACAAGTTGAGTGAGTCAATCTAACCTGGGGTTCAAGGTGCTGGTTTGGCCTCTGGAGGAAAAAGAGGCTTTATCCAGAGGTTGGGCTGGGATGTGGTCTATTTTCTTTAAGTTTTATATTTTTATTGATTAATGTTATAGTTTGACAATTTCACACATGTATACATTGTATACTGATTACTCTTTCTTCCTTTTTATCAGTCCCCTAATTTCTACTGTTCCTTTCACAGAATTATCACTTTGCGATGTTATGGAGGCTGTAGGTGTGTCCCATTTAGTTTATTCAGTGCCTATGTTGGATTGATTCCATTTCCTAGCTATTGTGAATATAGCTGTAATGAATATGGATGATAAACTATCTCTGTAGTAGAGTATAGCTTTTGGGAGTGTATGATCAATAATAGAAAGATAGAAATATCTTGGTTATGGTAGTTTTAGTCTAACTTTTAAAGAAAGATTATTATTGCTATTTTAATTATGTGCAGGTGTGTGCGTGTGTGCGTGTGCGTGTGTGTGTGTGTGTGTGTGTGTGTGTGTGTGTGTGTGTGGTGTAGGGTTACATGTGAGGACAGCATACGTGGAGACCAGTAGACACTGTTGGATATACTGCAGCTGGAGTTAGAGGTAACTGTGAACTATTTGTAGTGTGGGCTTGTATTTGAACTCCAGTCCCCTGAAAAAGCACTATATGCTTTGGACTCCTAAGCTATCTTGACAGCACTATGTACAGCTTCCTGGAGGATCTCTACAAAGATTTACATCCTGGGTACACCAGTTCGTATTTCTACCAACAGTGAATAAAGTCAACTCTTTCTTATGCCTACATCAACATTTTCTGCCACTCATAATGGCCATTCTAAGGTAAGATGGAACTTCAAGGTAGTTTAACTTCACATTCTTTGTCCATTAGTCTCTAAAGTTTTAAGGTTCAAAATCTAAATGAAATACATGTGAGACTCAAGTTATGATTAAAGCCAAGAAAAAATTCGTGTTTACCTGTGACTGAGATGAGTGACATGTTTCTCAGACAGACTGATGGGAAGATATATAGAACAGACATTCATGTTGGACTTGGAAGAAGTAGCAGAAAGAATAAAGTCAGGGAGTTTCAAACTCAAAACCTACCACTGGAAATGCCAGGAGATCTTAAGCTATGAGAAGAAGCCTCTCTGTTTTGATCTTCTGCCTTCTAGACTCCTTTCTGTAGTCCTTCCTTCCAGTCAAGAGACTGTTGTGTTGTCTCCAAAGTTCTTCTTGGTGTACACTAGATCCTAAAGATTCTGGGAAACCTGGACAGTACTCCAAGGACCAGTCCCAGATGAATGGTTTTACCTGGAAGCCCAGTTTTAAGACACGAGAGACCTTTGCCTAATGACACGGTGTTGATTTTTGTATTTGTCTCAAGGTTCTTCACTCTCTATCTTGAAGAATGGTCCTGTTTCAAAGCTCAATAACCATGGTCCCCTTAATAGGATCCAATAGGTTTACTGACATTCCAATCATTTTAGACCTATTTACCACATTCAGTGATGCTGGTTCACTTTCTGAACATAAGTTTCACGAGTTCTTTATTAATACGTTATCCAGTCACATGAAGATTGTCTAATTTTTGAAATATAAAATAATTGAGAATCTTCCTAGTACTTATGTTGTAGTTTCTTTAAGCTCAACAATTCCTTTTTTATCTCCACTTTACAATTTACTATAAGAAGTCAGGGGAAATCAAACCACTCTGTTAGCCGTTTTATATATATATATAATATATATAAATATATATATATGCTTAGCTACATATCTGTTTTCAAAGCTGAACAGTTGTATTTTCCACACACCACTAAAACACAGTTCAGTCATGCTTTTTGTCATTTTAACAATCTTCCCTTCAGTTCCAAATATGTGACGCTTTATTTCTGTCTGTGTTGTCCTCAGGATAATCAAGATCCACATTTCTAAGATGAACTTCAGCAACTATGAGCCTCTACCTTTCCCCAGTTCCACTGTGGCCCCTTTGAGTTCAATATCTGTATCATCTAAATGTCATATTCATAGTAAGTCCCGATTTCTCTGGGGAAATAAATTTGATATGTTGGACCCAAGTTTCATGAACTGTGGGATATGACACAAAATAGAGTAATATAATTGAATGTGACAGTTTCAGAATTTTTTCAATAGTACAGGTGTTTGCAGTCACTCAAGAATAATTCAAAATCCTATTTGTAATGAGGCAATAGAGTTTCTGGAAAAGACTTGTTGTTCATGTGACTTCACTAGCGTCTTGATTCTGAACATACATGTGTACTCTGCACTTTGCAATCTGTCCCACAATGCAAGACCAATGAATATTGCCTGGGACTCACTTGCTCACATTTGGGATAATTATCTGATAAGAACTGCCATGCTTTACTGCATATTCAGAATTTTCTGTTTCATTCATTGAAGTATAATGATTTAATCATGGAAAATGAAGACATTATTTTCTTATATACGCCTTAGTATGTATCAAATTAGAATACTTTTAGACTGTACTGTTAGCGTGATTTCATTTAGAATTACTGTTTCAACTGGCTATTTACATTTCTTAAATAAATCATTAAATAACTTTGGCTTGGAAATAGGCGAGAATTCCTAACAATCTCTAAAATGTTTCTAAACATATTTTTTGTCATTTTGTATTGTACTTATGCAAAGTGGCACTCTCAGCACTGGCATGATAAAAGTACAATAAACATATTAATTTTGCAAGGCACTGAAAATGGGCTATATCCTGTAATAGTAAATACTCAGCTAAGATTTAATTAGTCTATAAAAATAAGCTAGTACACCCTTGTAATTAGTATGCAAATTTTCATTTCTTTTCATTAAATGGTAAAAATATAAGTTTTTCAATAGGCTATTTTAAAATACATCTATGATTTATTGTTAGTAAATGCTTGATAATCTTTTATATATACGTGTGTGTGTGTGTGTGTGTGTGGTGTTTTGTAAAAATTTCTTGAGTAAAAATGAATCATGAGGGGAAAATATTTAATCATTTTGATCAATCAGCTAGATAAAAAAGTTGCTTCCAGAAAAGCCTTCAGCTGATTAAATGGGACCAACTTGCAGTTAGAGCTGTTTTTTACCATCTCCCAGTACAGATTACAGTATCAGCATTCCACTGGTACAATTGCTTAGCACTTGTTACCTGTAGAGCAAATATGAGTCTCACCTATGGTTCCTCATAGACACATTCAAAATAAGGTTTGAGTAAATGCCTGGATACGCTGTTGCTCTGTCAAGCCAATGCATATAGTTAACAATAACAGATGATGAAGTTTCTTTCTCTTTTGAAATATTTAATAATTATACATACAAATGCATTCAGTATGAATGACCTAACTTTACAAACACATTCAATACCACTGAGTGAGCTCTGATCACATACCTTTGGGTAAAATCATCTAAGACAAACCTGTATAAAAGTGTTGTATACATATACAACATATAATTTTTATATGTTGTACTAAAATGACATTAAAAATCATAAGTTGAATGTTCTTTTCCTGTTTCCTAAGTTATTTTTGAAGCTTCATACAGTATGTTTTCTTTTAATCATATTCTGTCCAATCTCCCCATTCCCTTCCCTACTTCCATGACACCATGCTCTTTCTCTCTTTGTAGTAATATTTTGTTTGTGTCTTAACGAATAAAACTTGCCTAAAGAACGGAATGCAGAGCTAAGCCACTAGAGGCCAGGCAATGGTGGCACACACCTTGAATCCCAGCACTAGGGAGTGGAGACAGGAATGATCTGGCTGGACTGAGATAAGAATTTAAGGCTGGGCAGTCTGAGGTGACAGTCTGAAGCACCCAGTCTGAGGAAGGGTCACCCTTTTGCTTGTGGTCTGAGCGCTGGTAGAGGTAAGAACTCTAGTGGCTGGTCCCTCAGCTTCTCTGATCCGTCAGCTTTAATCTTTATATCTGACTCCGGGTTTTTATTATTAATACCAATTAGAATTCATGCTACATCTCTTGAAAATGAAAACAAAAATAAGACAAAATAAAAAACCACTAAAAAGGATGAAGTCGGATTGGCATTAGCCATCTACACCTAAGCTTAAGGCTTGCCCATTGCTACTGCACTAAGAACACTGATTTCACCCTATCAGCAGCTATCATTTGCCGAAAACTTCTTGCTAGGGGTGGTATTTTGTGTCCTTTCCCCTGTTTTCATCTGGCTTGAGCTTGTACAGGTCTTGCATAAGCTGCCATAGTCTGAGTCCATATATGTATCTGGCCCGTGGGTCTGGAAAATGTGACCTTTGCTCTGCATCTCTTTTTCTATATTAGATCATCCTGAAAAAAGAAAGCTTCTGAGGGATTAGTAACACTGTGAAGACACTCATGAGGTAAGAAAGCAATGTTTTCAGCTGACATCAGGAACAGATCTATGAGTGAGCACGGAAGAAAACTCTCCCCAAATTCAGCACTGCAGTGACTGTGGTCCCAGCCAGTACCTGATGCTGGGCTCTCTGGTTACCAGTTCTCAGAGGTTCAGTGATTTACAGAAATAAGAAATAAATGTTTTTGTCATAAAATTCTAAATTTGGGAGTAATTCCTATGGTACAATAGTCAGCACAATAGTCATAAAAACAGTTAAACCTAGAAGTAGTTGCAAATTCCCTTCCTATCTTTTATGTTCCACCTGGAGAAAAATTTTCTGTTCCTCAGGCCAAATTTTTCACTTCCATCACTTTTGATTCCTCAAATATTTCACGTTGATAATAATCAACCTACTTTATTACATAACAAGTGTCAGCCTGATGCTCCACCAGTGCACATAAAACCAAACCAAACCAACAAACAAAACACTTTATCAAGGCTCATCCTGGAAAATCAAGGAATTTAATAAAAATTCAGTGTGCAATTCCACCTGCCTCCCATTTTTTCTTTTTCCTTTCAAGTAAAATCCATAGAAAGATGAGAGGTGTAAATGACAGCTTCAGCTTCTGCCATCAGCACTAGCTGACATTCTGGTTTCTCTCTCCTTATGAAGAATATGCTTCTTAGAATACTGGGAATCTATGGATGTGAAGGTCTCTTCCTCCCTCCTAAGACCTTTTTTATGGCTTCTGTTTTAACTGATTGTCTTTATTTTCCGGATTTCTATATGTTGTAACTCGTGCTATTTTCACACCTCAACTAATATGAAATTATAAATTCTCTCCTGTGTTTAAGGACAGCCTCCTTGATTGGATCCACCCCAAATTCTTCAGCCTCATCCTCTAACAGTTTTCTTGAGTGACTATGAGTAACCTGATTTGCTGCACTAGATTTTTCCTTGTGTAGAGCACATTATTTGTTACCCCTATGAACAGAGAGCTTATTCCAACCTGTCCCCCGTGTATGACTTTTTAATTTTTTCGATTGCTTTAAAATTATTTCCTATGCACATGGGTGTTTAGCCTGCAAATATCAGTGCAACTCTTGCCTGTCTCGTAACAAGATAAGCCAGAAATGAACCTCAGATCTCCTAGAAGTGGAGTTATAGATTAGTATGAGCTATCATGTTCGTGCTAAAAAAATGAACCAAGAACTTTTGGAGAAGTAACTAGATCTCTTAACCTCTGAACCACCTCTCCAGACCCTTTATTTGTTTTTAAATTGAAAACTTCATATTTCTGGAGTTAGTGTGATGATTCACAATACATACATTATATATGTTCAGCATCACTTTGTTTATTTCATATTGTGTTGATTCAAAACTCTTCAAGATATTTTCAAATATTCAGTAGGACACTGTTAGTTATCATAACCTTAATGTACAATAGAATTCAGAATTTATTCCACATAACTAACCATGACTTCTACCCCTGGCCAATGTTTTACTCTTTTCCCGTTTTCATTACCTCTCTGACTTCTAGCAATCTTTATTCTAATACATTATTCCTATGGGATCAACTTGCTAGATTGAACATGCAGCTGAGATCATGAGCGCCTACACAGAAATCATGGTGACTGTATTTTCACAAACCCATATATATTCTTTTTAATTTTAAAAGAAAGATTCAAATTCATATACCAATGTGGGACAGAAAGTAAAGATAGAAAACAGCACTCTGTCTTATATTGGTCTCTATAGCTTGTGTCAAGGGGCAATGTAAACTACTTCAATAAAAGTAGAGGCCATTCCATTCTATCAATCTTTTTACTAATAACGTAACACATAAATTGTTCCATCTTAGTGGTACTGCATACACTTCATATTGCTTAATTATTTTTTTATTTAAAGGAATCCATTCTTAGTTACATTCACCAAGGTTTCCTTTTAAACTTCGAAAGCAGTAATAGTTCAGAGTTCACTTTATTCCTCAACCTCTTGAAAGTTATTTCAGACAAAGAAGATTATTGAAATAAGCAAAAAATAATACCCTTAATTTCTGGTGGTAAGAAAGATTCATTCAATTCAATATTTAAAATAATTTGTGGGATTCCACTTCAGAAATTTCTTCACAAAATTAAAATATGTGGTCAACAATTTGAACCAAAAACAAACCATAATTTCTGCCAATAATTAATTTTCTTTCTTGAGAAGCAGTATAAATAATTAAGAGTATAGAGTTTGGAAACCATCATTCCAGAGTTTGAATCTTGAGAAGGTACAGGTTACTTGTTTTGTGATCTTCATCAAATTAGCTTAATTTTCTTTGCCTTAATTTTGGCATTAATCATCTGAGCATTATAAAACAACTTATCTCTTTATGAAGACCACGTCAAATAGAATAAAATATATAAAAATCTTACTAACAATCTACATGGTACAAGCATTCCATTAATATTAATTATTTTCTTTTTAATTGTGTAATCAATGAGTCTGAATCACAGGACAAGGAACTAAGCTTCTCAGTAATGTCCTCCCCTACTTGGGTAAATGAACTTGATTAATTCCATGATTAGATGGAAGGGCAGAAAGTAAAAGTAATGATATTTCTGATAAAGAGAGTAACTGCTATTAGGATTGTAAGTTCAGGGTACTTACCTGTACTAGCAAGTGATGTTTTGACATGTACCCTGTTCTTTTATTTCAATATTGTTTTCTGGCCCAACTATCAGCTTTGTCCTTATCATTCAAGGTATTTTTTCCCCTTCCTGGACTCAGAACAGCACTTTTCCCTCCTTGGGGGTTGCATAGTCCCACCTTTTATTTCAAGCACTTGACTGAAATCTGACAGCTTGAGCCTTGCTGACACATGTGCTTCTCTACTTCTGAGGTCTACTGAGCAGTAAAATACACAGCTGATTCCTATGGAATGAGACAGGAACCTGCCAAGAAAGTCAAGCACAGTGAAGCCTCCCTTTAGTCACTGGGGAGGACTATAGACTGCATCTTTTACTTATCCTCCACCCCAATAGCAAGATCATTCTTATTTTTGGTCTTTTGGAGAATGACAAAATATAGTCTTCCTGTATCCTTCTTCACTATATTCTATGAATTTACCTTTTCATAATTTCTGACACAATAATGATTTAATTTTAATAACTTTAAATAGGAAACTAAACAAGTATTTATAGTTTGAGAGGGGCTTTGGAAGACATTTGTTTTATTTCCATTATATATAAGAAATTATACAAGCATTCATCTGGTGTAAATAGTATTTCCTTGATTTTGAAAGAAAAAATATTTATTGAAACTTCATTGCTTGTGGATTTATAACTTGCCTTCTTAGAAACACAGACAGGTGTTGATTATGAAAGAAATCATTGTTAGAGGTCATTATCTTTATCAATCATCTTAGTCCTTAGTTCTCGCATCTACAAAAACCGTCTTTCAAAGGAAAACTTATTTTGCAGCCAATACTTTCATTGATTTTTTTAAATGCATAGATTAATGATGAGAAAAAGAATTCGAGCACTACTTTCAACACTTTAAAATAACTTTTAGCTTATATGCAGTTACACAGTTTGGAAAGAATCATTGAACTATCTTTAATAGTGACACATCCATCCACTGATCTCTTCTACAAGTATTTCAAGAACATTTTTTCTGCTGTGTCTTTGTAATGAAGACATGAAAATATAACACACAATTGCTTTTAATCATGGAGTTTGTCCAATCTGAGAAAAAAAGTTGTTTATTTAAAATACAAGACATGCAATGATTGGAAGCACAGCAGAGCTGTGAGCCAAGCTGTTAAGAAGCTATGAAGCATGATTAATAAAAGCTCAGAGACAAAAATTGGGGTTCAACCTAAAGGTCAGAAAAGCAGCCAGCCACTGGCTCTTACCTCAACCTCAGTATGAAATGGCGATACTGCCTCCAGAAATCTCAGAATGCAAAGGAGACTGAGGAGTATTTTCTGCCGTTTTATAATCCTCTCTAGGGACTGGATTAAAGGCACGCACCCCTGGAATTAAAGGTATGCACTGCCCGTTTTCTTTGGCAACTAGTGTGGCTACTGGGATTAAGGGTATATGTTACCATTGCTTGACCTGTAAGACTAACCACTGGGATTTTTTTACTCTCTGATCTTCACCCAAGCTTTAAGTATGAAAAAAAAAAGCAAATGAAATGCCACTATATTTCCCCTTTTGTCTAAAGTAAAAAAGGCTATAAATAATATAAGAAAAACTATATATATAATAAGCACAATAACTATATACAATGTGCATAAACAATGCCTAGTCCATTTGCACTTGACAAATTCATAGAAAATACTCCATATCTATCCTATCTTGGTGAGTTCAAAGTCTTGTACCTAATTTACTTTCTATCATAATATTCTTTCTGTAGCAGGTAAACAAGGAAAATTATAACTATCCAGGCTTCAACTCCTTCAGAGACCCAAGAAGGAAATAATATTAACTGGCTAAGCAGGAAGTGTAAGCAAGAGACTTCCATAAAAATGTGAGAAATGACAAAATCAGCTGGTTTCCTGGACAGTCACTCAGAGTTCCTCTGCAACATTGAGGCATACATCTTCAGCCTACAGGACTAGCATATGCAACAGAGTTTTCTGTGAAGCAGGATTTGCTGAAGAACTCTCCCACCTTGTCTTGTCAATGTTTGGCAGTCACTTAAATGAGACATGCTTGTCTCTATCAAAGGAGCCCACCTGAGACAATGCTGATAACAAGAATCCATGCTTGACTTTGTTCTTTTGCCTGTCTAGAATCTTTTTAAAAAACAAACAACAACAACAGCAACAAAAAATTCTCAGGCTTTATGTGGAAATTCTTGCCAAATATTTGGGTGCCATTTTTAAATGGAGTTTCTCTCCCACCTGGTCCCACATCCATCCACTCCTAAAGAAACACACAACATATATTAATTATAAGCTTTTTGGTCTATTAGCTCAGGTTTATTATTAACTCTCCGTTACAATTTAAATTTACCCAGAGTTCTTATCTATGAGTGGCTACTTGACTTAGTACATTTTCTCAGTATAGCATTTTCATTTTGCTTCCTCTGAGTCTGGTGGCAACCATAGACTGAGGCTTTCTTTTTCACAGAAGTCTCCTAGTCTGGTTTTGCTGCCTATAATTCCTCCCGGGCTACTGGCCAGTCAGCATTTTATTAAACCAATACAAGTAACACATCTTTACAGTGTACAAAATCATTATTCCACAGCATTTCCCTTCTGTTTACATTTGTCTTTTGGTAGTATACTAAATGCCTTTTTTACTAACAATATTAGAATGTAAGAGTTGAAGTTGCTATGTAGGCATCAGCTCAGGTTACTCATGCTCAAGGAGTTGTGTAGGTGTTGTCTTCAAAAATGGGGCCTTTTGTTTGTTTGTAGAGAACAGTTTATAGTCTTTACACAGTATGGGTTGTTTGGGAATTCTCTGGGGACCTCTTTGGCCAACAACTCAATTAGATATAACCCAATCCTTGTACTGGAAGCTTGATTTGGTGATAAGAGATGGCCAGGTAGGACTATGTTTCTCCCATTATCTAGAAATTTCATTTAGATTGCCTTCATTATGTATATATCTTAGGAAGATTCTACTATATTAAGTTTCTGTATTATTCCTCAAATGGCCCTTAATTTTAACTGCCTTTCCTCATATTTACTCCCTTATCTCTTCTCTCCTTTCCACTTTCTCATTTTTCAGTTCTATCTATAACTATTTATTCTATTTTTCCTTTCCTAATGATATCTATTTTTCCTTACAGTTTGGTTTTGGTATTTATTTCTAAATATATATTTTTGACTTTTGGTTAGTAACTATTAATTATTAATTTTTATTAGAAACAATTTTAAACAAATTAGATGTCAAGAGATAATTAAAGCATGATAAAGTATCCTGAAATATATTATTATCCATTCACTTAAATTAATGTTTAATGCTTAGTATTACATAGTAGTAACATTTCTTAAAGTTAGTCACTAACCAAATTTATGTACTCTTTTAAAGAGTTTTAGGACAGAACTCTTTTGTCTTTGGCATCAAAGCTTTTCAGTAAAAGGAAGGATGAGATGAAGATGGAAAAGAGTAAATCTTAAGACATGACAGAGTAAAGAACAATGAAACAACAGGCTTGGACAGACTGTTCACCATTTATGAGCATGTACTACTCTTTCAGAAGAGCCAAGTTTGTTTCCCAAAACTCACATTGAATACTTCACAAACTGTTTAAATTTAAATTCAGTTTAAGGAATCTTTCCCTTTTTTCTGGCCCCTTTATTCATGTGCACCCCTGACATACATGATACATATAATTTAAAATAAATTTAATTTATAAAGCTAAAGTACAAAAATTAGAAAAATTAACTTTTTATAACCTTATATATAAACTAAATCCTATATTAATCTGAAGAGGTTTTATGCGAGAAAATAATTTATGAGGTTGGTGATTTAGTTCAGCTAATTTCATAACTGGGCATGGTGGCACATAACTGTAATCTCAGCACTTGCTATCTGGAGAGAAGAAGATCAGAAAGTCAAGTCTCTCTTTCACACAGGAAGTTCAAGGACAACCTTGGGAACAGAAGATCCTGGTAGAAAGATAAAGTTTTGTAGAATTTTATGTTTTACCAAGCTGAATCTCTTCTCTCAGCTTTGTGATTTCAATATGTTTCATAGCTCAAGTATCCATCATCTTCAGCAATTTAGTCTTACCTTTGAGTTAATCAAGAGTCACAGCAGGAGCTGATAATGTCTGGAGAAATCGATGGAGCCCATTGACCCACATTTCCAAACAATGATAGCCCATACTGGCTTTGAGCTTGGATGTTATAGACTATGGTATCTGATAGAGGCAGTGCTTCCCCAATAATAGGGCAATTTTATCAAACTCCCTTTATATATGTATATGTATAATTTTTTTAAAACTTCTATAGTTATAACTGTGGCTTTTTCCAAACAATTTCCTCAAAGGTCTTTAGAGTTAGCCTTCTCTCCTTGTATTCCTTCCTTTATCCTGCATCCCCAATCCCCACACCATTTAACCCTTCCTGTCCCATTATCCCACTTTCGGTCTTCACACTGCCTATTTTCTCTCCTCCTCTACTTATTAATGTTTTTATTTCTCTGAGTATTCTAATTCAAACATACTTGTCTAAGCAATAATGTTACCTATATAAACAGATAATATGTGGCATTTGCCTTTCTGGGCCTGGGCTTCCTCTTTTAGAATGATTATTTGTGGGTCTATCCATTTACCTGTAAATATCATAATCTCCCTTTTCTTTATGGAAGAAGAGTAGTTCATAGTGTATGGGTAGCACATCCTCTTTACCCATTCATTAGTTGATGGGCAGGCCGACTATTCCCAATCACTGGCTATTGTGAATAAAGAAGTAAGGATCATGGGATCTAAATTCCTGTGGTACTATACCCAGGGGTTGGTGTAGCTGAGTCATATGCTCAATCTATTTCTAGCTTTTTGAGGCCTCTGCACATTGTTTCCACATTGGCTACACCAAAATTTATTCCCAGCCACAGTGAATAAATATTCTCCTATTCTGATATCCACACCAGTATTTTCTGTCATTTGCCTTTTAAAAAAAATTCTTAGACCTTTTGGCTGACATAAGGTAAATCTCAATTTAATTTTAAATTTCTAATAGATAAGCATGTTGATAGTAAAAGAAAAATAGCAGTCCTTTGTATTTTTTTCTTTTTAGAATTCTGTTTAGTCCTGTGTGCAATTTTAATCTACACATATCTGTAATGTATGTACAAGACTTTCACAAGATCAAGCTAGACAAAATCTCAACATAGAATAGAAACTGTCAGGGATTCCCACCCTGAGCTGAGGCACTATTGGCAACTGTGGCCTGTTAGTAGGGAGAGGGTCTGTGTTCATCTAGTATGTGTTCCCTGACAGGCTACCCAAGCTTCAGTAGATGGCCCTATACCTGTTCATATATAGGTAACACCATGTTACCTCAGTTGGCTAAAAAATAAAGAAACAATAAACAAACACACCAGAGCAGCACATAAAACTGAAAAGGGAAATTGTTGGGTAAGTAGGAGAGGAATTGGAAGAGAGGAATATGTCAGGTTTAATCAGAACACATTATATGCATTAGATGATCATTAAATAATAAAAATAAAAATGTTTAGTTACGTAATGAAATGAGAAGATGTATATCAAGAACAATCAATATGTTCAAACATCAAAAACAAGAGGAAAAGTTTGAAGCTGAAAAGAAATTAAGGTTTTATTCTAATATTTTATCATCAGTAATGTGTGATTTTCAGGACCATATAACTCTAATTCACAGGACTCAATCAGATTATAATCATAGCTAATATTCATTATAGAAAAATACAACATAAGAAAAGCATATTTGTCAGGCGGGATTCAGAAAAACTGGGTGACAGTCTAAGCTTTTCCGTGTTTGATATATAGCATTCCATAAAAAAGAGACTTATGTGAAATATTTGATCAGTGAATTGTCCTTCAAACTTCAGGGAAGGATATTTAAGTAATATCCTGCTAAGCAACCAAACACAATCATTGAAACTCTGAAACCCAACAATGAAACTGGGTATTCATCATAAATCTTTTGTTTGCATAAAACAATGTTGAAAGGCTAAACTGTTGAAACCTATGCTTTTATACATGTGAAAGATCTTTAAATACTAGCATTCAGCTTTTTGTAAGGACCACATTGAAATGAAATCTGATTTAGTGACAAATTCAGTCTTAGTTAGGAAAAACTAACACAGAAGCCGAATAGTGTTAAATATTAAAGTTACATCAGAGGAAGAAACCAGGAGAATTATTTTACATACATAAATGGTGAACTTAAAAATCGATAAAATTTCAGAACATATTGGGCAAAACTTCATCAAGTCCTGGAGATATGATGAGTAAATCAGTGTCTTTAACACTCAGAACCAGTATATCAGTGAGTGAAGAATTATAAATTATAGTAATTTATTTTTCCATAACCTAAGAACCAAACTGAAATAAAACTTCTTTTCGAATATGAGGGTTATTTTATTCATTAAGTATCTATATAGCAATCTAAAAAGAGACAGAAACATGCTTTCCATCAAACATTGTTAATCTAATTACACAAAAATAAATATTGAACAAGTGAATAAAATTCACTGCAATTCTCAGATAGGAGAGGTGGCTCAGCAGTCAATAACACTTGTTGCTCTTGCAGACAACCTGTGTTCGTTTCCAACACCTATAACCAGTTAACTCACAACTGCTTGTAATTCTAGTTATGGAGAATATGATGATATCTTCTGGCCTCCATGGGTACCCACACATATGTGGCATAAATTCACTCAATTAACTAAGCCCCACCTCTTAAAGATGATTGACTAACAAGGTTCCTCATCAAACACATACAAACATGAATAAAAATTGGAAAATCTATTGATTTGAAATCAAGTTGCAACCAACAAAAGCAAGGATGGAAACATGCTATGATAATAAGCAGGCCATCAAAGATGTATAGAGGTGTTTTTGCATTTCCAAAGACAACATACCATAAATACACAAACTTATGCTATTGATGCTGAGAATTTAAATATAATTAGTAGAAAAAATGAGAAAAATGTACATTTAACAAATGATACAAATTATAAATTTAACAAAGAATAATTAAAAGCAGGATTAATTATTCTGAACGTGATTAACAAAATATGATGACTGACGTATAACACACCTAATAAAAACTAAATTAGATTTTTAAAAGAATGCTTATATTCTTCTATGAAATGCCTTAAATATGTCATTTATAAGACAACCATTAAAGATGAGCAAAGAAATATCTAGATATATTGTACGTTAAAAATGCCAGTCAGAAACTTAAAAAGACAAAGCTAATAAAAAAAAATCTCATGACTGGGCCATAAAGCCAATCAGAAAGCAACTGGCTATGTCCAAATATCGCTGCCATTATTGCATCAGCATATCTCTTGTAGGTAACCATTGGAGGTCACAGGATTTGGAGGTGAAGTGATGATGACTAGAATACCTTGTTCACTGATTGTACATGAAGAGTACCTTCCGGATTGTAACTGATTGCAAGGAAAAACTGGTCTATAGCCACTTAGAGAGAAATAGTGACATGTTTTCCAGCCAAGAAAGTTTGCCAAAACAAAGCAAACTCAATGGTTTATTTGTAGACTTTTGTCTCACATTTCTTTGAGCATTTTTTTTTCTTTTTGGTCTTTTGTTCCTACAGTTTGGTTTGCATTTCTGTTTTTGTAGCAATGTGGAATTGGGTTACTAGGTAGGTGCAGAAGCTGTGGAGAGGAAAAGGTAAGATCAGAATACTTTGTACAAAATTGTTTTCCAATAAAGAAATTTCAATGTTAGAAAGATTCATTGATAAAGAGAACAAAATAGTACTTAAAAATCTTAAGAAAGGGCTGGAGAGACAGCTCAACAGTTAAGAGCACTGACTTTTCTAGAGCGCGTGAATTCAATTCACAGCAACCACATGGCAGCTCACAACTGTCTGTAATTCCTGTTCCAGGGTACCCAAGACCCTCAAATAGATATTCATGCAGGCAAAACACCAATGCACATTTAAAAAAATTGAAAAAAAGGTCTTAAGAAAAATTTTCCTAAAGCTAAAAGGAAAAGATCTCAATAGAAAGTTATATTTGTATTTGTCATTCACTTTATGAGAATTAACATCTATATTGAAAATATAGAAAACGGACATTGAAAACATTCATTTTCTTTCAGAATATAAAAATTGTGGAAAATCTATGTAACCCATCTTCAGTGAATAGTAAAACTCAATCCAAACAGCAAAAATATAAATAAAACATACCAAAATTGCAAGCAAATGTAGTACATAAAATATTACCAAGTTAAATTTACTCATGTTGATTAATGAATGATCATCAAGCAGACTCTTCCAGAAAATCAGCCTAATTTATACTAAAGATTGACATAAAAGCAGGTGATTTTAGAACTATGTATGAGAAGTGACCGAGTATTGACTTATCACAGAGAAGTGGATTCAGAGGGAAGTTACCTAACTAGAAACCTCATATAATTTATATGACCTTCTAGTGAAAAAAACCACAAGAAAAAATCTCATATTAGTAATGTGACAATTTTCCAAATTATTGCCATTGATTTAAACTCAATTTTAAATGAAGAAGGAAATAAAGGAGAAATGGCTTTGTTGGGGTTGAAAGATAAGAAATAAACAGTGATTACTCATTTCAGATAAAGTGAGTTACTTGAAATAAAGCATTAAAACCAACAACTGGTCTTTATAGATATAAAAATAGAGCAAACTTTTGAAAATAATAGCAGTTTGTAGATAAATCACTCATTTACAAATTTACTGTTACAATAAGAGAATCAGTAGAAAGACCATATTTCATAATAAATCTAAGCAACAAAATCTAGCATAAATGTATATGTTCTAAATTGTAGAAATTATACATATTACCAAGAGGCATTTGAGATATTTCAATAAGTCATTTATATATCAGAAAATGTTACACTAAATATACGATTTTTCTCTCAAATAATCAATACATACAAGACTACCATCCAAGGTTATTTTAAAGTATCTATGTCTAGGAAAAAATTTAGTATGAATATGGAATGAGACTCACACAAAGGTATTTAATGCAAGGTGGGAAATAAAAAGAATTTCCACATGTTTTTTTATGTATCTGTATTTTAAAACTGGTATAGTTATGACAGCATTATCCATTCCTTGGTGTATTAGGTCTAAGGGAATACCACAGAAATCTCACCATACAATAGAACTCACACAAGAGATTAATTGTGGGGAGCTAAAGCCACTTTGTAGTGGGGACAAGAAAGAGAGACAGAAGAGGCTGCAATGGTTGGGACCTTTTAAAGGGGTATAGCACACAAGCATAGAGATAATACATGACTTGTGGTGACAGTGGAAATGTGAGGCAGTTGGTGGAGTGTGATGTCCCGGCTGCTGGGGCTGAGTCATTGAAGGTGGGCTGGGGGAGAGCACTTGGTTTCTAATATTATGTTTGTTAAATATAAATATGATTCAAGTCAAACACCCTAGAGTTATTGGTACATTTTCATAGGTTGTTGCTACATCTGAGATGAATGATTTTATATCTTCAAAAACTTGAGAGACTACTCAGTGAAAAATGGATTTTGGCTACCACTGAAGAGGAATCATTTGTACAATTCACTGTGGATCTGTAAAAACAGAAACTAAGTTGGTATAATGTGTAGAAGAATTTGCTTCATTTGAAATAAGTATGAGAAATTATAGAGAAAATACATATGAAATGAAAAAAAGAAAATCTAGATTAAGCATGTAATATGATTATAGAATATACATGACTTTTGTTAAGAAAGAATTTTACAAATAATTTAAAATGGACAATTTTCAGAGTTTTTTTTTAAAGTATAGCAAATTAAAAGTTTCCGAAAGAAATTCTATCAATTTCACTCACATATTGTTGAAAAACATTGAAAGCTACATTTCTTTATTTCAAATTTAATTTAACTAACATTGTTTCTTTATTTCACATCATGCATCCTGATCCCCTTTCCCCTCACATTTGTCCCTTTCCTATCCACCCCCACCCCTAAAACAAAACAAAATTTAACAGGAAAACCAAAATCCAAACAAAATCAGCAAACAAACAAAAATGAGAAGAATCTAGTTGTGGAAGCTGTAGTGTGGCCTGTTGGTTCACGCAGTATACCCTTTAGTCATCTTTACTTTCCAGCATTCATTGCTATGATTCCTTGGTCTGCTGCAAGAAAGACCTCTGGCTTCTGCTATCCTATTGATGATATGCTTTCTCTGTTGCACACCTTAGGTATTCTGTTGTCCTCTGTCGTGGAGATGCTCAAGTTGTGAATCTTTAAGTTCATCTCCTTCCTGTGATACAATAGTTCATAGATGGCTAAGGTTGTTAATCATTTTCTTGAGTGTGTCTCAGCCATTTGAGTTCCCTCTTTTGAGAAGTGTGTTTAGATCTTTACTCCATTGTTAATTGCTTTTTGAGGGGATAACTGAATGGACTAACTCATAGTGGTTCTGAGCCTGAGTAGTAGCTGGGTTGGTCAAGCTTTCCCTCATCATCACTACCCAGGCAAGCTCTTCAGAACTGCCTCTGCTTTCTCACGTAATGAAACCAGAAGCAACTTAAACAGTAAATCTCACCACAAACAAATGAATTAATCAAAAATTAAGTAACACATTCAAGAAAGAATTCAAAATGATTCAGAAAGTTATTTTATAAAGACTCAGTTTGAGACTGAGGCAAGATGATTTCAGTGACTCTGAGCCAGTTAAAAGAGAACCTTTCTCCAACCAGCAAGCTAACAAGCACACAAACAAACAACAACAACAAAATAACAGAAAGTAAATATTAAACAGAAACAGATAAATAAGAAAAAGCTAGAAATTTTACTAGAGAATCTGGCCAGGAAACCAGGTAGAAAAAAAAGTCCATCTATCCCCCCTCCACTCCTCCAAATCTAATCCTCCAGTTTTACTCTCAGCTCTGTAGTAAACTACCTGTTGCAGCCTCCCTCTTCCACACCCACTGTCCTTCTCTGTCCCTAAGTCCAGTGGATTATAGAGATCTTATGCTCAAAGCTTCGTTTAACCTACTCATTGCATTATCCCAGCCCTCCAACTCAAGCAGGCATTCCCTGGCAAGACATCTGCTTCAAGGGCCAAGGAAACAGATAGGCCAACTGTAATCTTACCTCTTGGTCCCCTCCTCCAAAATCAATCCCTTGTCTCTCCCTGATTTCTATAGGAGACCACCCACTGCTGGCCTCCTTATGTGCCCCCAACTCCAACAGGACACAGGGACCTTCTCTGACTTTCTAACCTACTCATGCTGTTATTACAGCCCCAGCTTCAGCAGGTATTTTCTGCCCTCCTATTCCAAATCTTATCACCATCTCATCCTCAGCATTTTTGCAGACTGACTTTGTAATGGCTCCACATTCTCTGCCCTCATTTTCAGGAAAATGAGATGATCCTGGCAGAATACCTTGCTTTCCTCCCTCATGTGGGTACCCTGAGACTCTACCCTCCTCAGTCCAGCCCTATTTATTCCTATATGTTAGCTCTCACTATCTAAGAACACATTTTACCTGGAATCACCAGTGACTATACCTATAAGTATCTCAGAAGAATTTCCTACCAGGTAACTCCTTAAAACTGGAGAGCAAACAGAAACGAAGGAACAAAACAAGCACAAGACCAGATATTGGCACCTATAATTATAATCTTCCTAAAACTAAAGCATAACCAATAACAGTCAGGATAACATGTCTTCACTAGAAACCAGCAATCCTACTACAATATGCCCTGAGTATTGCAACATTGATGAAGCACTAGAAAAAGATCTTAAAATATCCTTTATGAATATGATATAGGTTCTTAAAGAGGAAATATATAATTCCATTAATGAAAAGCACAAACAGTGGAAATAAATAAAACAGTTGAAGACATGAAAGTAGAAATAAGATCAACAAAGAAAACACATATGGAGGGAAATCAGGAAATAGAAAATTTAGGAACTCAAACAGTAACCATAGAGGCAAACCTCACAAATAGGATATAAAAGAGGGGAACTGAAGACACGATGGAAGGAATATGGATACCACAGTAAAAAAAAAAAAAGATAAATCTCAAAAAAGAATAAAAGAAAAAATCCTGGCACAAAATATTAAGGAAATCTAGGATACAATGAAAAGATCAAATCCAAATCTAATCTAATGGAATTAGAGGAAAGAGAAGAAACCCAGGTCAATGGACAGAAAATTATAGAAGAAAATTTCACTAACCTAAAGAGGGAGATGCCTATCAAGGTATAAGAAGCATACAGAACACCAAATAGACTGTACCAGAGAAGAAATTCCTTTTAGCATATGATAATCAATACACAGAACAAAGAAAGAATATTAAAAGCTGCTAGAAAAAAAAAGAACAAGAAAACAATAAAGACAGACCTATCAGAACTCCTCCATTGAAGATCTAAAAGTCAGAAAGGCCTGAATAAATGCTCTATAGACTATAAGATACGATAGATGACAAACCAGATTATTATACCCAACAAATCTTTCAATCACAATAGTTCAGTAAGCATTAGAAGGAAAACTCTAAAGAGCTTAGTAAAACAAAGAAATAAATAATTTCAGACTAGCAAATCACAAAAGGAAACAC
>JAQHUG010000015.1:14750021-14764384 GCA_028555095.1 Dicrostonyx torquatus | reverse complement strand
CACTAAATGGCCAAGTGTGAAGCAGGGTTTTCAGGGCAGAGAAAACTCTGAGAAGGGAGGAGTCCCAAGGAGACACCAGAACTCAGAGGAAACAGCATGGGCGGTACAGAGTAAAGATAATAAAGCCATGATATAAGAAATAAATTGATAGAAATATGTTCATTTAAGTTGTGATAGCTAGTTAGAAACAAGCCTAAGCTATTGGCCTAGCTTTCATAATTAATAATAAGTCTCCGTGCTGTTATTTGTGAGTTGGCAGCCCAAAGAAAAGTCCATCTGCAGCTCATATATAAATCCACTATAGCAGAACATCATAATCTTTCTGCATATAACTTTTATGCATCTTAATGACTATAATAAAATATCAAGCATTCGTTCTTTAGGCCTCAAACATATTATAATCACAATTATCATATAATTTCTTTTACTGATCAATTATTTTGTGGAATCATTGAACAACAAGCTTTATAAGGGGAAAGTAGGCATTTTCCTTGACTGCAGAAACCCTTAACATAGTAAAGAATGTTCTTTTAGTGTCTGTTCTATAAATATAGCATTGATTTTACTGCACTAAATACTTCATACCATATGTACATTAATAACTCATAGATTAGCCTTGAGGCCTTCAATTTCAGAAAATCTCAAATGAGTTTGTTTTCAACTAATTCAAAGTACCAAACTATTCAAAGAAATTTTATTCTGTTAATATATTTATTTTGGTTTCTCTTATTGTGATTCATGATATAATTATACAGTAATGGAGCTGCAAATGAGAAAAAGAAAGAGAGAACACCAGGGTAGAAAAGAAAGTTTTCATTCCTCCAAAATCAAACTCAAAATCTAGGTCCACAGGCAAGAAAACTACAATGCTGTTTCATCTTTTGTCTTTTTCTTCTTCTTATCTCCAGTGGGTCACATGGCTATGGAAGAAAGCCGAAGTGAAACTGGGTGTTTTCTTGTGTTCATTTGCTTAGAGTTAAGGAATTTTAACTTCTGGAATTGCTTACAGAAAACCTTTCAGCGCTGTAGCATCCCCAGCCCAGGAAATGCTACCTGTCTGTGGAGCTGACAATAGCTGAAGGAGAGACAGTCGGTTTTCTTTAAGGGTGTATCCCTTGGGAAGTCAACCATACTCTCGTGGATGGTCTCAAACCCATAAGGGCAAATCTGTCTCGGTGGATTATTATATTAGTTACATTTTTATTTTGTGAGAAAACACCATAATCCAGGCAATTTACAAAGAAAGTGTTTAATTGACATCGTGGCTTCAGAGGCAGAGAGTTCTGATGGTGAAAGGAAGACTTGATGGCAGGAACACCTGAGAACCCACGTCTCAAACTACAAGCAAAGGACTGAGAGCACACTAGGGATGACAAACGTTTTTCAAACTGCAAGCTCACCCCCAGTGACCGGACTCGTCTAAAAAGGCACATAAAACTTCAACTAATCCCTAATCATTCCTTAACAGTTCCGACAACTGAGGACCAATTATTCAAATATGTGAGCCCATGGAAGCCACAATCATTAAAACTACTATAGTTATGAAAAATAAAGTCAGAGCATATAAAATTGAGTGGGGAGGAGTGGATTATATGAGGGATTTGAGAAGTGGATAATATCAAAATACATTGTATGTGTGCATGAAATCCTCAATTATACTAAACTCTATAAAATGTTATTTTAGAAACAAAGGACGATACTAACCACATATGAGGAAATCTGTACCTTTAGTTAATTCTAATAACCACCCCTTGACTAAGCAGTTACTACCATTTGCAAAATTTACCATTCACCTCTGATAAACAGTGCTGAGTTGGGTATTAGGCTTTGTCAGCCTTTTTTCTTTCCATGTTCTTTGAGTGATTAACAGTAGGTGGGTTTATCTGATGCATGACTACACATGCCTTTTGAAGTTGACAAGGTATATGGTCTGTTGGCCCTTACTGAGCAGATGCTTTTTTTTATTTTTATCATTAAGTCATTGTGAAACCAAATATTTTCATTAGTACACACGCTCAACAGGAAAGAGTCAAACAAGTCAGGGACACTATCAAATATTTATTTATCACTAAACTTTTGCTTTTACTTTTGTTCATGTCAAAAGGTACAGGAAGAGAAAGAAGATTTTCGGTATTATTTAGGCCTGGCTTATTGCATTAAAAATGTTTTCACACTGCATTTACAACTGAGAATGCACTTATTTTAATATGAGTACATTTGTTATGTAAGACATAATTATGTAAAATAAAGTGTCTAAATTATGCGAGAGACTAAGTTCCTTAGGCAGATGAGATATTACTACACTTAAAAAGGCAGCACATGCATCCACATGCACATAAGCAGCACATATATACACATGCACACACACACATGCACATACACACATCAGGACCTCTTTCTTCCAGTCTTCTGTTACAGAGTACAGAGGCACCTCCTGTATTATTGGAAGACAGTTTTACTAGTCTCCTCTCTCCACGTGTATCTTTACATACCTCATCCACTTGCTCCTTGCCTGCTTCCTATCCTCAATTAGTAAAGATTAGAAAAACCAAGGTTCATGGGAATTGGTCAATAATACCCTGATTGTCTTTGTGTTTATTAAATGTGTGACTTCATTTTCTGATGCTTGGCATGTAGGAGGAGGCACTACATACAGTTTCTGTATGTATTTGAATCATTTTAGTTTAAGAATAAATAGTCAGGATTGATTTGTAGGCCAATAAAGTAAACAAACCTGACCCAGGAAAATGGGAGGAGAGGTAATGATGAAGCCTAAGGCCTTCATTTCTATCTGTCTGTCTGTCTGTCTGTCTATCATTCTATCTATCTATACCTACTTATTTATTTTTTAATGTTGGCTAAAGAGGAAAACCTATACTGACTGCAGCTCTCCCTTTACATTTTACGACCTCCCCTAGTCACTAAGATAATCAGGTTCAAAAATTTTTGTTGTCTTTTTTTCACCGGTCTTTAGCTTTTCAACCCCAGATGAGAATAAACACCACCATCCATGACCAGGCAGCAGATTCAAGGGACAGGAGAAGGTTACCATACTGAGATCCCTGTTGTCGCCTTCTGGCTGGACAGTCGGTGCCAAATAGCGCCCTGGGAAACAAACAGCAATAGAGAATTCGACAGATGCGCTTGATACATGTACAGAATCATAGCTTGCCCGAAAAGGAGAGTGGAGGAAGGTGACAGGCTTAGAGTCTGCAGCTGGGAGCTACAGCAATGGAACCAGCGGCTATGTGTGCGTGCACAGGTGCCACAGGCCCGGCTCCCAGAGCTCTGTCTCTGCAGCCTTCCTGCTCAGCACAAGCGGCAGCTTGCTGAAACTGCAGCCGCGGCAGAGCGTGGGTATTGTCAGCCACAGACATTGGAGGAAGAGCCAAAGGAAAGGGCGCGAAGGGGGAAGTATGGAGTGGCAGGGGTTTGGGGCAAGACCCACAGCCTCATCTCAGAACTCCTCTGGTGAAAACCTGTACTCGACTGCTATGCTCCTCCCTTCCCTTCCCAACTCACGGTGATCATCTCCATCTCCCCTCGCGCATCCCTGCCCCCCTCCCCTCCCGGCTTTCTTTGCTCTCCCTCCTTGCCGCGTGCCTGCTCCCCTCCCCCTCGCCTGGCTGCTCTGGGCAGCAGCAGCCTCAGCAGCCCCGGAGATGGGCAGAGAGCGCGCGGGGCGCTGCAGCTCTGGAGCCGCTGCTCTCCCCGCCCCCGGTACCCTGCGCCCCCGCCGCCGCTCTCGCCGCCTGGCTGTCCCCCGACTCCAGCTCAGCTTCTAGGACAGCGCCGCCACCTCCGCAAGCCCTCGTCCCGCCCGCGCTGCGCTACCCTCACGCGCCCTGGATGGCGCTTTCCCTTGTCAGGATGGAATCGGTGAGTACCAAAGAGTCCAGGGTGTTAGGCAAAGGGCTGAGCTCCCACAGAACATTCGTAGACGCCAGAGGCACCCCAACCACCTGCTGGGTGTTCTCCTGGCACAGGGTGTCCGGCAGGTCTCCGGGGACATTTGGTTACAACTCCACCAGCGGGGAACCTGAACCCTTTCTCTTTCAGAGATAAATGCTTGTAGATCTTAGTCCCTCGTCACCCTTTGGCCCTCTGGCTGCTACTCTCATGAAGATAGCCTCTGCCCGGCTTCAGTTAAAGCAGGGTCATTGCTGCCCTCCTTGTCCCCACGTCTTTCTGAATTCCCTCTTCTGCCGCGCGCTGTAGCGCGGATCCAGCTTTCTCCACGAAGTCCTCCCCTGACCCGCCTCCCCTCAAAGCCTTGACCCCAGAGCCACTGGTCCGTTGTCCCATACCTTCTCAGAGTGATAGTGAATTCTGACCTCATTCTCTCCATATGATGCCGCCTCCCAGCTTTTCTGACACTCACCTCAAGACTGACACTGACACAGGGTGATCCTGCCTTCTATGTATTGTGTCTCTGCACCTGGTCTGTTTAGGGGATGATCAAGCATGAACGGAAAGGGACAAAACAGCAAATCTTGTGGTACTAAACTTTTTGTCATTGTTTCAAAGTGCATAACTATTTACCTTGCTTAGACTCCTTCTTGTCTGCGGTCTTGTTGGCTGAGCAGGGGAAAGGAACCTTCTTTTACCTGTTTTTCCGGATTCCGTCGGTCTTCCTTTCATGTCTAGAGCAGAACACCTACATAGCCCAGTTGTGAATCTCCATCAGACAAGCCACCCATAGCTCATAAACTCTTGAGGTTAAGCAGATTTTGCTTGAGAGAGAACGGAGTGGCAGCAGAGTTGCCCTTTGGAATCCTTTTTGAGATTTCAATAATTCAAAGCCCTTATCTTTGTGTTTAGTGACTGAGAGGGAACCTTGGTACAGGCGACCTCGACATCATGCTCTTCAAGTAGGGTGTCATGTCTCGTCTTCCCTAGGATTTCTGTAGGAGCTTCCCGAGTACAGCCACCTTTCCTGCTGAAACCAGGTTCCTCATTTGCTTGTGTTTGTCTTGAGCGAAAATAGGCATTGTGTTCAGTGAAGGAATCTGATTGAGGGGGTTAGGAAAGAGGGAGATAGTTTAAACACTACAATTTGTATCAAGATTCCTGTGTACTTATACGGTAAAATGAGGCCCCACATGACTTACGATTTACATTCAAACAACTTGTAAAATATTAATTTTGAGGTGGCATTGTACTGCACACAACTCCTGAACATAAGGTTAATGTTTGAAAAATACAGTTACGAGTATTTGAAAAAAAAATATAAGAAACTTTTGAAAGGTACCCTGTTTAAGCATGGGCTGTGTGAATATAAGTTTCTTGTTATTTCTATAAACAATTTCGAGGGAAAAAGACTTAAATAGCCGTCCTCACCTTTGCAATTGATGGAGAGGATGTGTTCTGTTCTCTTCTTGATGAGGCAATCCTCACTTTACAATAAAAGAAAAGGGAAAGTCAAGCAAATTTATGAGGGGTTTATTTAGTGAGGATTGCCTTTAAAAGTCCACCCTTTGCATTATCAGGCATTTTGCTTCATTTTGTTTCCTTTCTAATCCCTTGTCTTATGTAGTCTGGGCAGGAACACAGTGTCCAGCAGTGGTTTTCAGTAAATGCGTTCAGCTGTGTCAAAACTCGCAGGGGCCATGAGTACTAACTTTACTCTTGGTTTTCTAAATATGGGAACTTGCTTAACTCTAAGTAGTGTTGGACTAAAATACTTGAAACCATGTATGTAAGCATGCAATTGCTTCAGATGTTCCTGGATGGTAGGATGGGTGGACAATAAGTGAGATGGAAGCTGAATCAAAGGATCTGGATATACTTTTGTGTAGTGATGGGGTAATTTGTATGTACAGTATAACAAAGAATAGTCTTCACTAAAGAGATCCATCACAATTGACCAAAGTAAAGCAAGAAGTGATGCTGCCTGCTCTGTTTTTGTGATAAGCACAAGTTCAAATCAATGTGTTGTAACATAATTCTAAATTGTGTCACAATATTTAAATTGTCTCAGAATTATCTATGAGCATGGAAATTAATTTGTCATAAAGTATGGCAGAGATTTCGAAGCATCTGTATAAAGAAATTCAAGACTCACCTGTATTTAACGTTCCTGTAGTTAGTAAAACTATGTAAAACAATTAAATATAACAGATGAGGAGACAGGTACAGCAACAGTGGCCTGGTACATTGTTGAATATATAATGTTTTTAATTATGTGCTACCAAGAGGACAGGTCTAAAATAAGTATTTGCCTTGGAAAAACATATTAACAATTGTGTAACTGACACAGATATTTCATCAACAAGTGGTCATTAGCCGAATGCTTCATGCAAATTATTTTACTGAGAGTGCAAGGGAAAGAGAGAGAAAGGCTGAGGGAAAGGAAGCATGGAGGGAAAACATAAAAGCTGAATAATGACTTGAACCCACTCCTTAAATGAGGATAACTTAATACAGTTGCTATTATGGTGGGAACAGCTTTTTTCCAACTTGATTTTTTTTCGAAGTCTTCTTAATTTCATGAATAAAATGCATTTTTTTCTTTTTTAATGAAGTGGTTGTTTAAATTCTTTCACCAAAATTTGAGAGTCAAAGGGAAATTCATATAAACTATCTAATTGAACTAAATTCTAGACAAATTTAAACCAAAGCTTTGGACAATGAATATATAAACTAAGACCTATGTCTTGAACTGGCTTATTTACGTTAGTGGATGCTTCTTTCAATTATATATATATTTACACTTTATTTAATTCACAGGAGTCTATATATTATAACATTCAAATTTTATAAGATCACAAACCTAACGATAACAGTAATAGCAAGTCATTCTATAAGCATTCAGAATGTTTTTTGTTTGTTTGTTTCTAGTTCAGTCTATACAGTAATACATTTAAAAACAAGCATTTCCAGGGAACAAAATAGTGATCATTTCAACCAACGTTTCACAGTTTTCTAAGATGTGTGATTATAATTCCTGTGTAAATGAGCATTTCCTCTGATGTCTTGGTGTGTGCCTGTAATTCTAATATTTGTGAGGCTGAGTCAGAAAGGTCATAAGTTCAAAGTCAACCTGGGCTGCAGAGGAAGTTGGCTCACTCAAAACAACTAAACAAATGCACACACCAGCAAAGACTTTTATGTTCTGTGGTGTGACTTGAGTCTGCTTGAAATATACCTTGATTTGTTTAATTGAAATGCAAGTAAAATGATTGATAGAATTTCGATGATGATTGTGGGTTTGAGACTCATTATTTTACTAATGATTTATATAAGTTTCCTGAGTACTCGATTTAGAATTAGAATCCAAGTTGTCTCTATCAGTGTGATGTCTTTCTAAACCATTAAAACTGGCCCTCTCATTGGTAATACAGGATGATTCAGTTTCAGCGTTAAAGAAAATAGGAAGCTAAACACAACAAAAGGTCCTTACTGCTCAGTGTTTAATCTTTCATCTCCACAGTTGAAGGCAACCACATTTACTGACATTATTTTGTTACTTTATTGTTATACTTAGAAAACATCTAAAATTATATAGCTAATAGGCTACCTAAAACATTTCCTATTATATCTTTCATTTTTCTCATCAAGTATGCACTCATATAGTGTAAGTTTCTTTAATAGTAATAATACCACAAGTATTTCCCATCTAATTCTTATAAGCACTTGATTGGAAAATATTCTCAAAGTTGATGCTAGCTTCTTCAGTCGAGGATCAGAACTGGACTTGTAGTTTCATCTGTGCGTTTACTTAACCTTTATTTCACCGCAAAGTGAGCTTATGCATCTCTGTGCTTACTTTTTACTTTGATGTTTGTTTCCCATAGACTAAGAAGCTTGGGTAGTCAGGAAAGAAAAATGTGTTTCACCAAGCTCAAAATCACATCTGAAAGTCCTGGCACCTGTGAATTTCTCTTCATTGTCAGGAGGCGGTGGAGAAAGTGTTTATCGATGAGGAGCTGCCATTATTACTGGCTATTAATAAATTGTCAGATACATCCCTGGATATGGTGGATCACCATTGTCATCTTCCCAAAGAAAGAGGATGACTGTGTAGATGATTCTCTCTTATCATGTGGAGCACTATTGCATTATCTGAATATGGCTGGGTTGGAGATGGTTAGGAGAACCAGCATGGTAGATTCCTTGGTGTCTTGCTCAACAGTTTTTTTTTGGGGGGGGGGTGGTTCCTTGTTTAAGGAACTTGCCTTTGAGTCCTTTAAGATGCAGATTCATCTAATAGGAGAGGTTTCCATGACCTAATTTCTTTTCAGTTCAATTCACCCTTCATTAACTGAGATCTTACTATACTGTGAAGTCTGATGTGATGAATACAAACAGATGAAAGAACATGGCATAGGTGCTGACTTCAAACATATTACAGTTTAGCGGGAAAAGAAGCTTATAAATGATAAAGAATTGTGAAGCTGGATGCCCCTAAAGTAAGGCAGTCCTATCTTCCTGAACAAGACGACTCAAAAAAAAATTAAAAACTTAAGTAAATCTTCAATAAATTTGATTGAGGGAGAAGATAAGCCATTGCTAGGGGCTTATATGAAAATAAGGTATTCCTTAAAAGCTTATGATTTTGTTCCTGCCTCTATTTAAATATAATGCCAACAAAGTTCTGACAATACAGACATTTATTATGTGTTATGATAAACAAATATATCTGTATATTTATGATTCTTACAAAGAAACACATTATGTGATTAGGTTATCAGGTAAATTTCCAAGGGAAATGTAGCTGATTTGTATACTTTCATTACAGTTTAGAATTGCTCACTTTGTCTTTTAATAAGCATTCACAAGAAAGTGAGTAATTATGGGGCAAGAGCTATAAATAATTCTTACATTGTGTCTTCAATACTTACAAGTCTACAAATGACTTTAATAAAATTGATTTAAACTTAAGCAATCAAAATCTCTGTCTTATATGATAAGAATAAGTTATTGAATAGTAACAACTGAATGTCAGAAAAATGATAAAACTTAGTTGAAATGCTAAAATATTTTCTTGAGAAATAGTTGGAGAGATATATAATGTAGGCCATAGAATGGAAGATTTTTTTCATAGTCATCAAAATTTATATTATTGTAGCTTTTATATAGTAATAGTTTGTAAAACTTCTTATGGTACTTGAATCATTTTGCATGAAAAATAAATATTATGCACATGAAGAATTTATTTCTGTATGTTTGCTGTTGGTTTCCAAAGAGGAATAAGAAAGAATCTGATTTTTTAAAAAAAATCATAGATATGTATATGTATATACATGCATAATACATACACTCACATGTGTGTGTTTGTGTGTATGTATGTACAAATTTAAGACAGCCTCACAGCAAGCTGTAATAATGTGGGGAAAGTATACTGGTGACCTTGTTCCATGAAAGTTATTTAATCTTTCACCCTTAGGAGTCTTTAGTAGAGAAAAGATGGTCTTGATAGAGACCAAGACCCTTTCAAGAGGTTTAATCTGTGCAGTGTCTTCAATTGCATGAACAGCTGGGACTAAGGGACCAACAGCTGGATTCAGTGGGAGTTAATCCACTCTGAGCTAATAAAGTTGATTAACTCTCTCACTTCTCTGGGAAGCTGCTACACCAGGATATTGCCTCACTTGCTGCCAATGGCCCCTTAAAACCTCTAATCACATCTGTGGTTTTTATTTCTCCTATAATATTTAAGCCGTTTCTATTGGAGCATATGGGAAGACAAAGAAAAACACAGAAATCATGCAAGACTTATGTCTTGTTCCACATATGACATGTGTATTTGCCCAGTTTTGATAGTCTTCCAGTACTTAAGAGAAGATAAAGAGTATAAACTGTTATTTTTTTCCTGTAGAACATTGTTAAACATATTCGCAAGACCTTATCACCAGATGTCGCTTCCTTTTCTTTCCTGCTATGATCCTGGTATAAGCTCATGATCTGAATCTCAAGTCTTTTGTTTCCTAAAGATACATGTAAACAAGTGATCTGAGCATCTATACCCAACATACCCAAAGACTCCATCAATGAGATTCCTGAACATACTTACACATGTACATGTTCACGTAAAAGAAGATAAATTTAACATTTAATTTATGGGTGTTCTTGTATTTCCTAGAAAATACTGCCTAAGTTCTCCTTAATAACAGTGGCTGAAAGAAGGGTTAGCATGTCTGCATAATGCTAGTGATCCCAAGAATTTAGATTTCTTTCATCGTTCTGATTATCCATTGAGTCACCTTAATCTGAATTATAACTCACACGGACAAAGACGGAGAGCCTAAATACTCATACATGTGTACATGTGTCATACATCTATGATTTCCACTTTTTTAATTTAGGAAAATGTCCCTAAGAAGAATAAAGTCACTGTTATTGGAAAACGTCCCTAATCTCACACACATACACACACACACATACACACACACACACACACACACACACACACGTGGTGCCCTCACAGAGAAAGAGAGAGAACACAATGAAATAAACAAAACAACTTCTGAGAACCTTATTGTCACTTACTAAAAGCTTCATGGTTGCCATGATTAAATGAGCTTAGGTGTGATTTAGGCATAAAGCAATGTAGCCCTTGCCATTTTATCTTAGTAAGTATACTTTATAGTAATGCATTTCATGGTCCTTCTCTCAGGAAACAATCAAGGTTCTTATGATTAACACGGTAAAGTCCCCTTCACACTGGATGTATATGTTCATTTTTTCTAATACTTTCAGAACCCTAAGCTTACAAAGGACATATCTTACTGCTACTATTCATAGGGCTGCACAAGTGAAAGTGCTCCTTCTATTGAGGAGGGAGTGTTTCTATTAATAAGAGAATTAGAAACAATTGGGATGACTTTCTGACATCTGCATTTTCCTTACTTTCTGTTCATTACACTGAAATAACTTTTTTGATTTATTATCAATAGCAGGTAAAAGATAGACCGTTTATTGTTTACTGTGTGATTGTCATAGACTCCTGTAGACTTCATTCAAGCCCATGAAAAAAACTAGCAAGGACCTCAGAGCCATCCCCACATGCAGAAAGAATGCAAGTGATGTCTGTATCAGCATTTTGTCTTTATCAATGTCAACATCTTTGAAGTCTGAGATTTTTCTCTTCTTGTACCTTAGCTCAAAACCCATCATAGTTTCATAGATGCTCACAAATGATTTTAGATTTCTGTCACAGAGAAAAAGGAAGGTTTGTTATTCCTGGAAGTAGCAAATTAGTAACAACACTTCTGTATTGATGTCTTGTGCTCCGTTTTCATTAAACATACTCTCACATGCCTACACGTTACAAGAAAGGAACAAGTACTTTAAAATGCAAATCTTTTTTAATAAATAGTAAATGTGCTTCCCTTTGTTCCAGAAGGAGATTCTATTTGTACCTTCTTAAAATGTTTGATTTACAGACATCTAAAAACAGTTGAAGCCAAGTTAGTCAGAGATTCATAAGATATGCAGAAACATGAAACACTCATGGGAAATTATCTCTCAGTGATAACAAAGGACTTCAATAAATGCTTATTTTAGCCAGACTCCTTTTTTTTTTTACCACATGCTACATGGGCATCCTAATGATAAGATGGTTTTTTAGTTGGGATACCTGAGAAATCTGAATCAGTAAGCCCTTAGAACAAATATGTTGCATTTAAACCGCAGTAATAGATTTTAGATTATTTTCTCCCAACTATATATTATTAGGGAGAGAGGAGTCATTACGAATCTCTGTTCTAGTAAGTACAAATTTGAGTCATAACCACAGGCTAGAAGAAATGTATATCTTCTCTGTGTAGATTACAAATAAAACTCACTAAAACATTTGGTGTTTCTATGTTCTTATGTCCTTAAATTTCATTAACAAGTTATACTTAGAAATTAGACAAAAGTTTTCAAATAATCAAAAGCAAAAAGTTGTGTTCCTTGAGAATATTAGAAATGAAATAATGCCTTGGGGTTCATAATGGCAATTTTTTTCTTAGTAAGAGTTATTTACATACATAAATGCTTTTTGTGACACATAATTAAATCTTTAAGTTTTATTTCACTTTATATACTTTATGATATTGAAATAAGAGTTGCAAAGTAAATGAGTGGTTGGATTTTAGCCAGGATTGATTTAAGTTTTCTGAAATCCGAAGCTAAAAATTCCACAGTGACAAACCTCTCCTTGTCTCAGAGGAGACTGAAGATGAGGATACTTTTTTGTCTCTTTTTGCTGTGATTATAGTTTTTTTTTTCTATCTCACAATGTTTTGGTCTTACGTGGAGACATCTTCTGCTCTCACCAGCCCATCTTTACCACTGAGGCACTTACTCGAGAATCTGAAGAAGCTTTTTCCTTCCTCTTGTGAACTATCTTTCCATTTGTTCTGTTTTGAATTGATCACTTACACTCTACAAACCAGAAAACATAACAAAAAATCCAACCTCTAAGGGACATAAAATTTTCTTCTGTGAAGGAAGAGTAGAGGTCCTGAAATGATGGTCTCTGGCTCTTGTTCTCTTTTGCCGGCAGCTATGAGTTGATGATGTAGTCACATCAATTCACATTGTTAATTTATTTTATTTTTAGTTTATACTATTATGGAAAGTTAAAAATTGCAAGTTGTTTCATTTTTATTGGAATCATCTTTTCATAATGTTCATGATTCATTTGCCCTTGGTAATTGTATAGCTTCTATATTGTCTCACTACTTTCCTGACAAGATTATCAAGGAACTACATAAGCATGATACAATGTATAGTATAGGAGAATAAAAAGGTTAAACTGAATCAGAAGACACTGTGTTTCTGTAAGAACCATGAATAGTTCTTGAGGCACTAAGTACAATGATAGATGACTTTGGTGAAATTCTTATGAAAATATGATCAATTGACCTTAATTGGCAGTGTGAGAATATTATAAAGGGAAGAGGTGGTAAAACCTTTTAAAGCAAGATACAGACAAAAATTTACAGCTCCGCAGAAACACAGTTTATAAACAAAAATGTGTAAATCTGTAACTGCACATAAATGGACTCAAAGTCTCACGGAATTGCTGGTTGGGAGAGTAATGTCAAATTTTGTAGGATCTTTAAGACTTACTCCCTTTAACTAAAATATTTGGGTACTAAAAATGCACAATTACATAATATTTAGAAGTTCTTCAACTTCTGGAAAACACTAAATTCTCATCCAATAAATGTCAAAAAATTACTCTATTTTTGCTTAAACAGTTAGGAAGTAATACTTAGATAATCCAATTATGTAATTAGCAACTCTTGGGCCACTTGGGCTTGACTGGTGGGTGTATAATAATATAGAAAGTAGCATATAATGAGTAGTTAAAATATAACTAGAATCATATTTATGTAAAAAATTAGGTAATCCTTTAAAAAGGCAATTTTCTCTTTTAATTATTATTAAGCTGGTGTGGTACAATGCTTTTCACATTTATTAAAAGTTGTTATCTGAAGAAGGGCCTCTCTTGATAAAATACCCTAGAAAGACTGAAAATTCTCAACAGTACTAGCTGAAGAAAGAACTAACATAAACCCTTTCCTGAACTCAATAACTCATGGAGTTCATTAAGACAACAAATACATTTCCGGATTGTTGTATAAAGGTCTTTCCCTGAAGAAGTAGGTCATCAGTTCCTGCTATGTGAGTAAAACTAAGAGTAGGATCACATCACAGTAGAGGTAATGATAAAATCAGAATGATATATATATATATATATATAATCTAACAATACATTAGGTAAAGTTTTGATAGATAATTAAAAATAAAATATGACATATATAAAGATCGAATGAAATCCCTGGCATTCCCCCGTGAAAGGCTGCTTGAAGCGGCACACCAAGGTATTAATTGCACCTCTACTGAGTATTTGCTTTTGATAAAAGTTAAGGAAGGCTGGGAATCAGAAAGACATCTCCATCAGACATTAGGTGCACAGTTGGCCTATCTACTAATATAGGTTCTACATGAAATCCTCTGGCTCCACTCCCAACCTCCATTTTAATTCAAAGCAACATAATAGGTTCCTCAGTACATAGAAGGCTAAAAAATGGTTATAATAACTCACTGCCTCAAATAAATGTCCTAAAAGTGTAAAATGTGTAAGTCAAAGCATAAAGAATTACTGTAAATCTCAGTTTACCCTGTACTATAAATTTAATAAAGGCTACAAAACATTGAGAAATTTGAAGACAGAAAAACATTGCTAAGAGACTAACAACAAAACTAGACTCAGAGATAATATGGAATTTGGATTGTGAGGTGAATTCATTAAGGTCACTAATAGAATAGAGAGAGACAAACAGAAAGAGAGAGAGAGAAGTGGAGGAGGAGAATAAGGAGAAGGAGGAAAAAGGAGGAGGAGAAGGAGGAGGAGAGAGGAAAGA